>JANSTT010015619.1:0-21551 GCA_026745375.1 Platyura marginata | reverse complement strand
AAATGCAGAAAAAGAAATACTTTTCTGGCATTGGTATGGGTGTATTATTGATTTTCAGTAGCAATTGCGGGACTGCGGCCTAACATTTATTATTTTATTTCATATTTTCACGTTGTTGTTTGTGCGCTGAATATAATAAAATAACACCATCAAATATCCAAATCCCCCATCATACGTATATAATTTTGTTATTTGAATTGCCTTCTTTCTATTTGCATAGTACAAACATTGTAAAAAAAAAAAAAAAATTGAAAAAAAATCTATACACACGATACATACATTAAAAAACAACGGATAACTTGAATGTGGCCTACTTCAGCTATAAACCTGTACCTTTAGCTTTAACTCTGTCGCCACTTTTTGTTGTTGTTGTTGTGCCTTTGTTTTGTTTAACTCTTATGAAAAAAACCTAAAACGTACACTACAACACATATGTGAATTGTAAGGCCAATCGAAATGTCATTCACTTTAGAAATCTCTATCATTCGTTGGATCAGTGATCACAGATCGATGATGAATAAGACAAAAAAAATAGAAAAAATTGCCGTTTAATTTCCAAATAGATTTGTTTGACTAAAGTTTGTCATCTTTTTCAGATATGGCCGTGTTCAAAGTGTCAAAATTCTACTGTCGTCAGCCTGCAATCCGAATTTGCTACTATCAACAACACCCGATAGTCACACCAAAGATCATCAGCAAATCAACGATACCATTGACGATACCTCTGGCAATGTACAAACAACTGGAGGAACTACTGTATCTAATACATCAAACTGTACAATCGGCAGCAGTGGCAGCAGTAGTTGTAGTAGTAGCACCGTCATCACATCAGCACATGCTAGCAACAATAACAATAGTAGCAACAACAATACAAATATTAGTAATATTATTAGCACTAGTAACAATAATGTCAGCGTTTGTACGACGGCAACATCAACAAATTGTACAGTGGGCAGTGTGTGCGCAACAATTGCTTTTATGGACATTAAATCTGCATCGAAAGCACACACAGCCGAACATAAATTTGATGATAGAGTTTTAACTACAGAATATTATGAACCATCATCAATACCATCAACATCTGGTGAAAATTCACCATCATCCAATTGTAGTACGGGAGCACAGCCGCAACCATTGAATCAGCCATCGTTGCCGACAAATCAATCGGTTTGTACGGTAACCGGAACAGCAACAGGATTACAACCATTATCTGTACCACCGCAACAGTATTCGTCATCATCATCTTCAGTTACGACACCACCAGCTACATCGATTGTCCCATCGGCCCAGTCCGGTATTGTTGTACCGCCGAGATTTCCAACTCCGAATCGAGGGTAAGTAATTTCCATATTTAAATATTATACTTATTGGCTACTGACTGACTGTAAACGGAAAGTTATTTATCGAACTAAACATCTAAATGAAGCATTCAATTCACTTTCAGATCATCTGAAGATCTTTCACCGGTATTCACAGAACGACCGACATTTTACGATCGTTCTGCCCGTGTGAACGAAACAAGTGATCAATACATACGGCGACCAAATAGCTATCTTTCTGGTGATGCCCGTGGCCGAGCTAGAGATAGAGTATATAGAAATGGTCCATATTCGGCAGTTATAGATAGGTATTTAAAGATGTTAGATTTTATCAGCCAGTGTGCATGTCTAAATCGAATGGTTTTTCAATTAATTTTCAGATCGAATCCGGTAACACTTCATCGAATATCGTCTAGTACATGGTATGATAATTCAAATCCATCGCCAACATCTAGAAATGTTTATGGAAATGTTGCCAGCGCTGTTGTTACACTGGACAGTGGTACATTTGACATAAATGATCGTCGTGTTTCCGAGACGGATTGCTCATCAAAATCGTTGGGGGCAATTAAAAAGAAAAAATCTCGATCCGGATCGGAATCACCGTGCGGCGGAAGTGTGTCAAGTCGATCGCAATCCCGTAGTCCAAGCAGTTGTAGTTCGACAAATAGTGCATCATCAAATTCACATGCTTCCAGTAGTCCGGTGTCCGGTAGTGATCCATCACGAACACGTAATATACAATCAGCCGTTTCTACACCAGCTACAAATTCGTCAAATTCAAATCCAGCCGTCCATTCCGAAGATAATCGACCATTGGCGATTTGTGTACGAAATTTACCCTCAAGATCGTCAGACACATCACTGAAGGATGGACTTTTTCATGAATACAAAAAACATGGAAAGGTGACATGGGTAAAAGTTGTTGGACAAAGTTCGGAACGATACGCTTTAGTTTGTTTTAAGAAGGCGGATGATGTTGATAAGGCGCTGGAGGTGTCGCACGATAAATTATTTTTTGGATGCAAAATTGAAGTGGCCCCATATCAAGGATTTGATGTGGAGGATAATGAATTTCGACCATATGAAGCTGAACTTGATGAATACCATCCGAAATCAACTCGCACTTTATTTATTGGAAATTTAGAGAAGGACATTACGGCCAGTGAACTACGGAAACATTTCGATTGTTTTGGGGAGATTATCGAAATCGATATAAAGAAACAAGGTGTAAATGCGTATGCATTTTGCCAGTATTCAGATATAATTTCGGTGGTCAAAGCCATGCGACAAATGGATGGCGAGCATTTAGGAAGTAATCGAATTAAATTGGGATTTGGTAAATCAATGCCAACAAATTGTGTTTGGATCGATGGTATATCGGACAGTGTTAGTGAAAGCTACTTAACAACTCAGTTCAATAGGTTTGGGCCGGTCTCACAAGTTGCCACAGACAGAGAACGAAAGTTGGCGCTCGTTTTCTTCGAGCAAATACAGTATGCACAAACGGCTGTTAAAGAAATGCGTGGCGTTACTCTTCGTGGTCGTAAATTGCAGGTGGACTTTGCATCACGTGAATGTCAGGATGCATTTTATGACAAACTAGAGAAACAAGGATGTGTAAATCCAACAGTTGAACGTACCAATATAAGTGGATTCGATTCAACGCGAGAAGTTACAGGTCGTGGATTTGAGACAACAGTTGTTGTACCTGGAAATAGATTCAATCGATATGAAAATTCAGGTGGGCGATCGAGAGCATCCTCATTTAGTCGACATAGTACATTGAGTAATAGTGGTGCTACATCGCCAAATAATGTTTCAACTGGAAGTACAACACCTCGTGGCAATTCACGAAGGGGTCGGTACAGTGAATATCATGAGGGTGATACGGTTGAGCGTAGGTTAAAAAATTACGATGAATACAGTCAGGGATCTGCTGCATCACATGAGGATGAAAATTATGCATATTTCAGAGACCGACCAGATTCGCCGCTGAACCGATTAGCTCCTGCGACAGGTGAACCAGAAGTGATACCATCTCGTAGGCGTAGTGAAAAAAGTCCAGCTGGCTGTCCGGAAGAAGATTACTTTGGAGGCGGTGTAATTTGTGTTGGAAAACACCATCGTGTCCAGAGCGTTGTTGTATCGACGACTGAGTCGCAATCAGCAACACTGTTTCCGCCACCGGGTGATATTCGTCACCTTCAAAAAGAACGATATCATCTGCTCGAGCAATTGGAAGAGTGCCCGTCCAGTGGTGATGAATTAGTTAGTCCGAAAAAACGAATCAAATTCGATCCGAGTATCGATTCAATTAGTAGTGTACAAACAAACTTAATCAGTGACCCTAACTGTGATGTAATTATAAACCATAGTAATGAATCTAGCTTTTTGCTGCACCATAGAAAAAGTGTTGAGGTTAGACGATTGTCTGAATGTAGTAGTCTTAAACATTGCACCGCCAACATGAATAATAGTAGGAGACCGTCCACAGAAAGCATCAACAGGCATAATCGGGATTCTCATGAACATATAATAAATTTATATTCGCCACATGCATTATGTAAACGTCGAAAAACTGGTAATTCGATAAGTGAAAGTGAACATCATTCGAGTAGGGGTAGGGGACATCAATTACATTCACATCATTCACATGAAGCATCTGGTGGCGAGAGTGCAGATGGATCTCGACCTGGTACACCTCTGTGTGATGAACGACCTGAAAATATTATTCCATCGGAACCTCGACGAATACCTCGGGAAAGGGTACGGAATGAGGAGCCGCTATATTTACCACTACCGAAATTTGCAATTCAAATGTTCCATCAAAACCGACTGTTTACATCGACACATTCTTCTTCTTTTTTGACAAATCATTCTAGTCTTAGCAATACAATGTCAAGCCCTCCACCGGCACTCCTAACACGGCCAACAACACACAACAATGTTTTACTGTTGCATCAACCGTCGAGTATAGAACAACCACCAGCAAGTCCATCTCGGGCACCATCCCTTAGTTCAAATTCAAGTGATTCCGAAATGGCAACCAGCAATAGCCCATCGATAGAGGAACGAATAAAAACATTGGATGAAATGTTTGAGAAATGGTCTGGCGGAAATACCAATCGAACGCATACATATAGTGATTCGACTATAAATTCTGTTTCCAGTAGTTTTACGAGTCGTCATAAATTTCTAGATCTAGATGTGCATGAGGTACAACCATCTGATATTGTTAAATCAGTTCTGGCCAAAAAATCAATATTTGATGATGATTTAAAACGCCTTGAAAATATTGGTGACAAATATGAGCCGCGAGATTTTTCGAACATTTCTCGGAATTTGCTGTTGACCAGTTTACCAAGTTTAACAACAACAACAGCACCGACCACAGTAACATCAATTGCACCAGTAAATATTGTTAAGCCATTGGCCGTTCAACCACTGACATTTCAAACAAAGTCGATAAATCAAATTCACCAAAGGATCAATAGTGCATCGCCGATGAATAGTCCTCAACCGATGTCGCCATACAATAGCCCATCTCCTTCACCAATAGCAACGGCTCCCATTAGTAAATTAACAAATTGTGTACCATCGGTAACGGCTGCTGCAAAAGGTTTACAATATCCATTTCCTAGTCATCCGCCAATTTGTACACCTCCAATTCCGCCAGCAACACCACCGATTGTACCACCGACACCTCCACCACCATCTACACCAACACCAACACCACCAATACCACCACTACCAACAACAACAGCAGCAGCAGTAGCAACAACAACAACAACAACAATAATTACTCCGCCATTATTACCCGTACATACCTCACAATCAACGCCATCTTTTCCGATAACAATGAAACAGTCCACAACGGATACAAATACGGCGACGGTAAATGTTGCAACCACAATAACAACAACAACAGCAGCATCAGCAACAATTTCTACAGGAGTCACAGTGGCTTCAACGGTAATATCAACAATCAATAAACCAAAGACCAATTCATTAGGGAGCAGTGTTGGGGTACAAGATAAAGGTTGCCAAAGTACAAATTTTAGGATATTAAATAAAAGTGCGTCCATTCCGGGTAGCACCAATGTGGGAACGGTAAAACCTCTTGTAATTCACCAGAAAGATGAAGAAAATGATAGTAGTAGTCGCTCAAATAACGGTGGCTCAAAATCATCTCATCGAGGTTCACAAGACTTTACGAGCAATAAATTTTTTAGAAGTGGTTCGTTAGGCGGATCATCATCTAGTAAAAACGATAAAAATACGAGCAAACACAATATCAATAGCAAATTAGAAAGTGAACGAAAACGAAGAACCGATTCACTGGATCGAAGAAAAAATCATGATTGTGATCCTAGAGAGGACAATGTCATCGATAAATCGGCAAAGACGGTGGTCGTAGATAACTTAGAAGTTGTTTCGAATGAAATATCGAATAAAATCGAGGAAGAACGACAGCGAAAGGACAAAGACGATCAAGAACGTTTTGACCAATTCGACGATAAGATTTGTGAAAAACCACGGATAGATTGTGAGTCGATCGAAAAGAAAGATCACCATCAGCGTGAGGAAGACGAACGACGCGAACAAGAACGAAGAGAACAAGAGAGAAAAGAACATGATCGCATAGAACGAGAACAAAAAGATCGTCAACAAGAACAAGAACGACTAGAGAAAGAGCGAATTGAATATGAAAAGAGAGAACAGGAGCGAAAGGAGAAGGAAGAAAGGGATAGAAAATTACTGGAAGAAGAAAAGAGAAAACGTGAAAGTGAGGAGAAGGAACGACGGGATCGTGAGGAACGTCGAGATCGTGAGGAACGTGATCGCTTGGAGCGTTTAGAACGTGAAAAAAGAATTCTAGAGGAGAAAATACAGCAAGAAATGAATGAGCGTACCCAAAAGGAGGTAGAAATAGAACGTCAAATTGAAAAATCCACAGCGGTTCTTCACCATGAAGAGAATCACAAGAGTACATTTCAAGAAAATGACAAATCTTCGGAAGAACATCAACAAAACCAAGAAGATCCAATCACTAATCTTGAGCATCCCTTAAAGATGAACAAAGATGACAGACACAATAAAGAAAACGCACAAAAATCCAGAGAAAATACCCCATTTTACAATGTTGAGGAAAATGCATTGAAAAGACACGATCGAAACAGTGCGACCAGTTCGCCGTCTCGAATAAATCCCAAACGTCGGCTAAGCAGTCAGGACAGTATTGAGGAAGGAAAACGATTCAAATTTAATTCGGCCGATTATCGAAAGATTCTTGATCGGCGAGAGTTTAAAGATCCAAATCGATCATCAGAAAAAACAAAACACCATCGTCATCATAGTAAAAATAGTGGAACAAAATCGGTCGAGGACAAAATGTTCAATGCCGAAGAACGAATTCGCAAAGATTCGGGTTTCGATGAGCGTCGAAAAGATCGAGAAAGACACCGAAGCAAAGACCGAAGTGACAAACAATACCACAAAAGTAGAAAAATTAAAGAGGAAAAGGACACCAATCATATACTGGTCGATAATGATTTGGACATCAGAAGTTCATCGGAAAAATGCTATCCCGATCAGGATATGCGATCTAGTGAAGATGAACACAAAAAGAAAGACTTTCTGAAAGAGAAGAAAAAATACGAAGGAATTGGAAATTTGGACGAACAGTCTGCAGCTTATCGACAGTATGGCAGTAATGATAACAAACAACAGAGAGACGAAAAGAAATCGGAAAAACGAAATGATCGACATAATAGCAGTGAACGACGTAATCGTGGCGATGATAGTAGTCATACGACATCCTCTAAATCGTCATCCGAACGTCGTAATCGATTGCGAAAACAAAATGCAAACACTTCAGACGATTCGGATTCTGATGAACCAAAAAAACATTCCATATTTGATATTCCCGATGACGGTCCAGCCTATATATCGATGTATGACAAAGTTAAAGCGAGATCCTGCAAGAATATGCAAAAGCAGGAGGAAGAGAAAAAAATCAAAGCCAAATTTAGTCAGTTGAAACAAAGTCGTGCCAAGCGTGAAGAGAAAAAACGGTCCAACAGTTGGGATGAAGATTCTGACAGTGATGTGGATTTGGATCGTCGAATAAAACCGAAAAGTAAAGGAAGTCATATGAATACGTCTTCAGATGATGATGATCATCATCATCATGTACAATCGAAGGAAGTATTTATGTCGGATACTGAATCGGAACCGCGTCGACCTAATTATCTCAGAAATAGACTGAACGAATTATGTGATGGCGAGAGTTCCGAAAGTAGTATAGCCATTCAAAATCATAAACCACGTCGGAAAATATCTTCGCGAAAGAATTCACGATCTACCAGAATTGCATCTGATTCGTCTGATGATGCAACACTAGGTCGAGTTCCTGTTAAGGCCGAACCAATTGAAAATATGCCACAATCGCTTACTAGAGATGAGGTAGTCGATGACAATGCTGATAATAAGATAAAAACAAAATTGAAGGTAGAACAACTCACCGATGACATGGACACCGAGGACGAAAAGGTGAAAATAAAACAGGAGCCAAAGTTTAAGATGATCAAAGAGGCAAAAGTCGATTTGGTTAAATTGGAAATAAAATCGGAACCGAAAGAAGAATACTTTGACTATTCGACATCGGAAAAAATACCAGAAACATGTAATGTGTCCGAGGGTGAACAACAAACAGATCTAAATAGTTCTTTGGCAGAATCCAAGGATTCAATATTTGATCATTTGTTTAGCCCAGAGTCCCGAAAGAAACATAAAAAGAACAAAAAGAGACAAAAAAGTTGTCCATTGATTCACAACGAATTATTGATAGAGCAAAATAATGAAATAAAATTGGAAAAACCAGTCGCTCTAATGGAAGCTGTTTTTGACGAACTAAAGCGAGAATCGAATGTGTTCCATGAAAAACGGCGACATAGCAGTCGCAAAGAAAAGAAACGTGATAAATCTAAAGAGGAACATGATCGAGCTCGAGAGGAACGATATCGAATTAAGAAATTAAAGAAACAGGCAAAGTTGTCCAGTGACTCATCAGTATTTGATTCTCAGGATAATTGTTTTACCTCAAATCCACCGGCGCCGGCCAAACGTGGCGAGAAGATGGAAGATATTTTCGGTCCGATTTCAGATGAAGATTCACATCTATCAGCTACGGAAACAGTTAAACTGTTAGAAACATCAAATACATCGAATCTATCAATAGCTGGATCAATTCCACCAACACCGGGCAAAAACATTTTGCCAAATTTGTCAGCCGCCACACAAATAGCCGATGATAACGCTGGTAAGTAAAAATAATTTTTAATTTATTTTTAAAAGAAAGTCACAGAAGATTTATCTCGATTTTCAGAATTTTTATTTTTATTTTTAGGTGATTGTAAATCTTTAGCAAAAGTGGTCACACCAACATTCTACAGTGAAAAGGAGAAACATCGCGAAAAAAAGAAAGAGAAGAAGCGAAAGGAGCGTGAAAAGCTCTACAATCTATCCAAGGATGATGATAATAGTGTCGATCTGGATGCTGCAGGACGTGCTCTCGAAGCTCAGCTAATGGAAGATAGTGACATTAAAACGGAGCCAATAATACCCGAAAATAAGACAACAGAACAACATTCCATTGATGTATTTCGGTTTTCGGATGGTGATGAAAGTATTGAGAATAGTCTTTCGGAAAAGAAACCAGATATCTCTGAACCACATCGTACGAAAGAGAAGAAAAAGAAAAAGAAACGTTCAAAAGATGAAAAACATCAACGACATCATCATCACCATTCAAGTCATAGCAATAGTTTGATGTCACCACCAAGTACACCGAAACTGTCCATTGATATCTCAATTGCAACTGAAATAGTCGATGTTGAAGAGGACGAAGAAGAAACTGAAAGTAAATTACTGAACAAACCATCACCAAGTTTACCATGTTTGCTAGAGGAAAGTCCACCGTTGAAGAAAAGTTCAACCAATTCATCTATATCACCGGTGCCTAGGGAGCCACTATTGATTAGTCCAATACCAAAAACACCAACGGCACCACCGCCAACCTCAAAGCTTCTGTTGGATACGCGAAAAGAACCAAAGAAACTGATACCCGGTTTTGGTCCAGACGCTGATGTGAAACTTCATGAAAGTGCTGTTCAATCGATATCATCCGATTATCTAACGACCAAAGCTAAGACCGAAACGGTTACTGAACTACCACAACTCACCGAAACAACTGAACCGTCAAAAGTTGATGATAAATGTGAGGAAAAATCACGTGTTGTAATATCTCAAGAAGAAACTGAGGATGCTGTTGCAGCATTACTTGGTGAAAGTTTTGGAACATCCGCCGATTATGCTGACTGTTATGAGGCTGATTCAACTGTTGAAGAAAACTTACCGGTTGTTTCGGCCGAAACTATAATTCCCGAAGAGGAAGCTGAAGAAATGCGAAAAGCTGTACAAAGTCTGAACAACGAAGAACTTGACATTAAACCGGACACACCACAATCTGAAACAGATCTTCAAATTGATACTGATACCGAAGAACAAGATGACGATACTGTTGTGCAATTAAGTTTTGATAATCCTCCGAAGACACCGGATGTTGATATGTCACAAATAAGGCGGGCCACTGTTGAGTTAGAAGGTGGCAAAACTGAAGTGAAAATTTTAGTACCGATAAAGCGGGACGAAGTAATGGTTGCATCTACATTAGTGGCGAGTACAGCGGTAACAACTACTGCAACTACAGTTACGTCAGTAATCACAAAAACCGTTTCGACATCGGAAAGTATACCAAAATTGACAAGCATTCCAATTGTTAGCACCGCTGAGACACCGAAAAGTCCGTTAGTAACTTCAACCAAAATAAATCTGGATGCACCAAAACCAATTATAATTGAGAATCGTATATTGGTAGCCCCTGTTAATACCAATGTTGTCATTCAGCAGCAAACATCACCTCGCCCTTCCAATATTATAACCACACGTCCACAACTGATATATACAACTCAGCCAAGAATTCCAATTTCAATAGCAAACCAACAACAAGTAAGACAACAAGTTCCTCGTCCAATTGGACAATACACAGTATCAGCCCCGTCAATCAATATTCCCGAACAGAAAAATTATTATCAACCATTTGGTGTTATGGTTTCGCCGCGAAGTACAGATCAAAGATTACAATCGCCAAGATTACCAACACTTTGTCAACAGCAATCACAATTTAATACTGGCTTAAAGCCATCACCGCCACCAAGCCCAAACTTTGTACGCCAACAGGGTCCCAGGCATATTGCTACATCTATACCGTCTCATTCGCATATGGTAATCCAACAAAGACAACTTCTATCGCCTCCAGCCCAAAAAACACCAACAACTCTGCCAACTGCACAGTCCATCGTCCTGAATCGTTTACCAATTGCTCCGATTTTGGCACCAATATCTTCGAAACCAGTTCAACCAACAAGCATTACATTACCACAACCAAATGTTGCCCAGTCTCACATTGGCACGTCAAAAACAATGGCTCTATCAATGACAAATAGTATATATAGCAAACCTTCGATTTCAATAGCTGGAACTGATCAGAAGGATTTAATAAATGCACATCATCTACAGAATCATCCTAATCAGGGTCATACGGTGGTGACATATTCCACTGTACGTGTACCGCCATCGTCGACTCTACCGCAAGGAACACTTCAGGTTACATCAAAGGTTATTACACAACAATCGCAGATCATGTCTAGTCCAAAACAAATTGTTGTTGACAATAAAATTCATAAAAGTGTAATTGAACAACGGGCACAGTATAGTACTGCACCAACACAAAATCTGACTCCAGTTAGTTTACAACAACACCAGCTACAGCAACAACAAAATCAGCAGCATCAACAACAACAACATCAACAGCAACAGCAACAGCAACAACAACAACAACAACAGCAACAAAAGAATATGCAGCAAATTCATCAGCAACAATTGCAAAAGCAACACTTGCAACAATTGCAGCAAACTCAACATCATCGACCACAAACCCACACATTGCGAACAATTCATTTGCAACCACATCATCAAATTAATGTACAAGACCAGTTACAACGTCAACAGCAGCAATTGCAACAGCAGCAGCAACAACAACAACAACAAACACAGCAACAACCACCACATCCACAACAGCAACAGCAACAACAATCACCACAAACACAAGTTCATCAACAGCAGCAGCACCAACAACAACTACAACAACAACAACAGCAACAGCAACAACAACAACCACAACCCCCATCTCATCCACAACTGCAACAGCAACATCAATCACCACAAACACAACAACTTCATCAACAACAGCAACAGCAACAACAACAACCAAAACTGCAACAGATTCCACAACAACAACAACCCCAATTAAAGCAGCATCAAAACCAACAATCTTTACAACAACAACAACAACAGTTGCAACCAGTTCTGCAGCAACCACAACATCAATTACAACCTCAACAACATCAGTTACAACAACACCTCCAGCAACAACAACAATTGCATCTGCAACAACATATGCAACAGAAATCACAACAACAACCCCACCAACTCCCTCAGCAACAATCCCAACAACAATCCCAACAATCCAAACAACAACTTCCAAACCAACCCCAACCACAAATTCCACAACAACTTCAAAACCATCACCAACCACAAATCCAGCAACAACCACAACTCCAACAATATCCACAACAGCAGCTCCAACAACAGATACAACAAAAGCAATCGCAACAACTTCAACACCAACATCAACTTCAGTTGCAGCAACAACAACAACATCCGCCACAACAGCAGCAACAGCAGCAACAACAGCAACAACAACAGCTACAGCAGCAGCAACAACAACATCAAAAAACGCAACAACAGCAGCAGATCCAACAACATCAACAACAACAAAAACTACAACAGCAACATCACCAACAACAAAAACAACAACAGCAGCCACAACAAATATTACAAAATCAAAAGCAGCCACAGCCAATACAATCGCAGTTATCTAATCAGCCAATTGCAACCAGTCAGCCACTTGTCAAGCAGACAATTCAATTAATACATCAAACAAAGCCTATTCTTCCAAATGTGTCTGTTCAACAATCTTCTATAGTTCAAACTTCATCAAACAATCCGCCCGTCGTTAAAGTTAGTCAACCAGAAACATCCTACACGCCTCCTCTGTCAGTTACTCAAAATTCGACAATCGTTCGAGGAGATGAAATTGATAAAAATCCAGACTCAAATGTAGCATCTGTAAACAAACCAGCATCTAATGAAAAGCTTCAAATTGAAGAGCAATCACATGCTCGGACATTAACACAGTCGCCAATACCTCAGCAAGACGTCCAACAACCAAAACAAATACCACAAGATTCTATACATCTTCAACAATCGATAGCAACAAAAACGGCATCACCACAAAAAGAACATGTTCAGCAGACCCAGTCTCAAGTATATTCAAAGCTGCCGAATCAAATACATGTTCCAAATGTTCCATCTGAACAGCCACAAACTCAACAAGTATCTGCACTTAACGTGCCGATTAATGTACTTGCCGTTGAATCTCAATCACATGCACAGCCAAAATGTCAACCAATTATTGAAGATAAATCTACAGATGTACCAAAATCCTCTCCATTGGAAGCACAGAGTCCGATAAAATCTCAATTGGAACCATTGATACCAACCGAACCTCAGACAAAAATGACAGAGAAACCAATTGTTGATGTACCTAAACAAACATCGACGATTAGTGGTTCTGAATCCGCAAAGATCGAAGTTAAAAAGTTGGAAAAATCATTGACACCAATTGAGTCTGTGGAGATAAATCAAAATCTAAAAGAAACGGAAAAACCTATCGCTATTGTAAGTCCAATATGTGATAACAAATCGGCTGTTGAAAATGTTGAGAAGAAGTCATCAAAACTGGAATCAAAGACTGTGATAAATGTTGATGCATCTGAAGATGGTAAAAATAAAGAAAATCCAATTACAGAGCCAGAAAGTTCTCTTTTGACTGAAGAAAATGTCACCAAACTGACAAATCCAATTGTTGAAGATCAACAAGATTCGAAAGAGGACAGTGACTATTGGTCAGCCAAAGAAGTCAATATTGACTCAGTTATCAAAAAAGTTGATGCTCTATATTCTGTCGAAGAAACTGAGGACAGTTCAGTGATTATAATCAAAGACAATTCCAAGATTGACGATGAGCCTAATAAGACTAATGAATGTGCCGTCATAGAAACTGGAAAACCAATCGAAATAGATGAAAAAGCCGAAAAATCTCAATATGAAGACGAAATTGATGAAGGTGTGAATTTAGATTCCAAAATGAGTAGCGGTAGTGCAGTAAAGGGCAGTAACAAACGTGGACGACTGGTTCGCGGTAAGAAGCAACCTATCACAGAATCAGTGAAGATCAATAATAAAAATGTGCCAGAGTCACAACCACCAACGACCACCGGTGTGCAAACTCGCCGCGGAGGAAATACCAAAAATCAATCAAAACGTGGACGAAATGTTCGTGGTGGTATTTCTAAAGTAGTTACCGTTGCTGCACCTCCGACAATTTTGCCGGAGCGAAAATTGCGCAATCAAAATTCCGAATCAGATATATATGAATTTCATGAGGATTCTGGTGAGGAAATTTCCCAGAGTCCACCAGCTGCATCAACGCCAACAACTAAAATAACGGAAACCAGACCAAGGCTTATTCTTACGATTAAGAGCCAAGCGGCTATACAATCATCGACTGTAACTGCTCTAACTCAGGCAATATCAACAACACAGCAACAAAATGTAGTGCCAGCGACATCTACGCCCGTAACAACATCAACTCCATCGCCAACTATTTCGCAGGCTGTTTTATCGCAGGCACAAACGGTGGCACAAATAACTACACAAGTTAAAGCACAAACAACAACAATAATAACGACAGCAGCATCAGCAGCACCAATAACAACAATAACAACAACGACAACAACAACAACAGCACCAACAACCACTGCTGTGCCAGTTCAAAGTTTATCCCAACCAGTTTCTCAGGATGTGACATCTAAAGATGATTTTTCTGCACCAGCTGCTGCACATGTCCGAAAGAGTCGTCGACTTTTAGAACGTGATGGATCTCGGAATACTGTTGATGACATTATTGAGGATGTTGTCAAAAATCTGGCAACATCCCCGAAAGGAATCGCACAACAGGTCAATCAATCGTCTAGTTCATCATCATCTTCATCATCCTCTTCCTCCTCCTCATCCTCATCATCATCATCATCATCATCAACACCACCTAGGCGATCAACGAGAAGTTCTTCTCAGAATAATGGCAAACAGCCACAAATTGCCGAGAAAACAACAATCAATCTATCGGACATTAGAAAATCACCCAGAGCCAATAAACGTACGAAAGATCGAAAAGCATCTGATACATCAGCCGACAGTAGCGATGAGAAAACCAAGTGTGACGATAAAGTTCAAAGTCAACTGGTTACAGAGACTCGTCCAAAGGTCATATCTGAACCTATTACTAGAATTCCTGAGTTTGTTGACACATCTAAAATGGCCGAACCACCTAAAATCGTTGAAGTACCTCCTAATAAGGCTATTGAGGTCATCAGTACCAGTACTAGCAGTACCGAATGTCTGATTACAGCCGAAATTCCAAGTGTTGTAGATTTACCGAAAAAACCACCAACTGATGATGATACCAAAAAAATGGTTGGTCCTATAAGAGTAATAGATAAACCAGTTGTTGTCCAAGAAGTATCTAAGGCGCAACCGGAAAAACCAATTGCTACTGAAAAGGAGATTTCAACAGAAAAATTGAATCAAACAGTTGGTCCTGTATCCAATAAACCTGCTGAACCCATAAAAGAACTCCTGAAAGAAACTATAAAGAGCATCGATCCAAGTGAACCGTTGACGCTTATTGATCCAGTTACTGGTGAACTGACAGTAGTGCGACAAAGCAAAGAAGGCCAATACATTCCGGTACCTGGTGCACGGGCTGCTCCATCTGTAAAACCTCTAAATATGGAAATATCTCAAGTTCCCGCAAAAGTCACATCAATATCACAGCCATCTGTATTAGTGACCAAAATAACTCCCACAATTTCAGTGACAACAACATCAACATCAACATATACGGTACCAAAAACATCAACGCCAATAGTTGTAACGACGACAATACAACCGATGTCCGTTCAACAAACAGTTCCGACAAAACCGCCACCAATTCGTACTCATCCACTTAAGGCGCATGTGCTTAACTCTCAAGTTAACAAAGCACCTGTAATGCAGAGTGTCGTTAAAGTTGGCAACGCTAGTAGCTCAATGGGACAACCAATGACACCGATAAATGTTACGCCAATGATGAAGTCCAATACCATTGTTGTGCAGAGTCCACCACCGAAACAGAATATTCTTACCAATGCCTATCCGAGACCAACATCGCCATTAGTCTCCCAACATACCCATAATTTACATGTGAACGTATCGACGGCTAGTACATCAAATATAATGCCTGCCGCTCATTCACCACGTATCCAACAACCAAAATTAATACAACAAGTTTCGCAGACAATTCAGATACAAAAACAGCAATCCCATCAATCGATGTCTCATCAACAGCAATCACACCAATCACAGTCACATCAACAGCAATCCCATCAACAACAGCAGCAGCAGCAGCAACAGCAGCAGCCATCAAATCTAAATCATACATCTGTGCAACAGGTGGTGATCCATTCGAATAAATTGCAGCAACCCGGATCTGGATATTCAGCAATAGTTCAAGGAGGCAAAGCAGCCGCCCTACAACAGAAGCAATCTCAATCGATGAGCACCAGTACCATACATCAAATACCGGTGGTTACCAAACAGCATATCGGCCCACCAATGCAAGTGCAAATCGGACATCCTCAGGTGCAGCATCATCATGTACAACAGGCGGCAACAATTACGTCAAAAACGTCCGGAAATGTGTCAGTTGTAACGCATCAAATGAGCAAACAAAATATCTCGCTGCAGCCGCAGCTACCGCACATACATACTACGCCCAATAAAATACATCCAACGGCGTTACATTTACCGCCGCAGAATATCCAGCAAGCCGGCGGTTCCCAGCATATAATGACATGCGGTACACCGGTTGTAGCCCATCAGTCCGGTCAACAATCTCAATTGGGAACGAGTAAAGTTTTGCATCATCAAATACAATCAACCGCAAAGACAATAATCGGTTTACATCAGACACCACAAATAATGACCGGAGCCGTTGCCAGTCCGCCACTGAAGCAACCACATCTCAACAGTCAGCAACCAATCGTAACAGGTAAATTCGATGGCTTTGTTTCGTCACATATTTTGTTAAATAATTTCTCCATTTTATCATTAGGCGCAAGTAGCTCTCGTGTAACAGCACCACCGATTAGTCCACAGGGGCAATCCAGAGCTCATGGACTACAACCGGGTTTGCCAGTGCCAGCTTTTGAGGCTAGTTTGGTAAGTTTTTTAATTACACCAAAAAAAAACAAAGAAAAAAAATCTTTTTTTCTATTGTTGTTGTTGTTGTTGTTTCTTCATATAAACTTAAATTAAATTAAATTAAATTTGGACGCTGCTCAGCATGGAGAAATTAGTGGATTTGGTGGTAATCGATCACAAAGCCCACCGCCTGCTCATCAGCAGGCATCTCCGATAACACCGGTAATTTCCCTTAATTTTTTTTTGTGGCCTTTTTCACGATCTCTAATCAATTAAGAAAGAAACGTCGAGATTTCTTGTGATTGAAAGAGAAAAAAAAAAATAGTCGTCGATTAATGGAACTAATGGGACAATTTTTATTTTCAGGGTGATGGAACATTCCCAGCCGTTCCAATACGTGGCGTTCCAAGAGATCATTTTATAATTTATCATCAGCAATTTATGCGAGCTCAAGAAGTTCTTGGTCATGGTGCTCGAATACCGTACATACCACGGTTAGTTTTTCATTCTTTGTCTCTGTCACACGCGTACACATTTTCATTTCACTTACTCTTGGTTTGTTATTATTTTTTAGATCACCACTGCTTCCTGGTTCAGTTGAACAAAAAGACATTTCCGATGTTGATGAACCTTTGGGCACAAGTCCACCATTAGAATTACGACGACCATCAAGTGGTCCACGTGCTACCATTTCAGTACCGCACAGTTTACAGAGTCCACAAGATAGGGCAACAGGTAAAGTTGACGATTGGAATAGATTTAAAATGATGATTTCGCCAATAATTTCCTTTTTTATAGACTCGCCACAAGTAGCTCAAGTGTACGTTCATGGTACCCGTATTCCACATCCTCATTTTCCGGATGTCGGAACACGGTTCTATGAAAATACCCGAGCAATACCGGTCGCCGATCCCCCGCCAGCCCATCGATCCCATGGTGTCGTTGCACAACCACCACCACCACCACAACCACCGTCTACCGCAACTTATTCGGCATCGTCTGTACCACCATCGGCAGGTAATTCGTCTCATGTTAGTTCACATCAAAAAATTATTGAACGAGAATTGCGCGAACGAGACAACAAGGAACGATCATCCATTCCAGGTAATTTTCAAATAAACGACCGGCCAAATGTCCAATGTAATCAATTCCCCAATTACCAAATTAAAGTCCACGCAAGTATGCCAAGTCATGGTAGTTTAGTGCCAGCAATGGCCGCGCCTACCGGACGTAATTTACAAGTTGCCACACCACCGCATGCCAGCCAAGTACCACCGCAGGCCGATTCGTTGCTGATGTTGCTGCAACGATATCCGGTCATGTGGCAAGGATTGTTGGCATTAAAAACGGATCAGGCTGCTGTACAGATGCATTTTGTATTTGGCAATCCACAGGTGGCTAGTGGTTCGTTGCCATGCAATAGTGATGGATCAACGCCACCGTTACGAATTGCGCAACGTATGCGATTGGAGCAAACACAATTGGAGGGGGTTGCCAGAAAGATGCAAGTAAGTATTTTTTTTTTGTTGTTTTTTTCGTCTTAAATATTTGTACATTAAGAATTGTGAGAAAATCTGTTTGTTCCAACATCTTCCTATAGACCTAAGATAATAATTGGTGTGATAAAAAAAATCCGCTACTGTCTACTTTCTCCTCAAATATGGCAATTGGAAGGGAGGGTGTGGAACTAACCCTTAAAAGTAGTTTATATTGTTCCTTCTTTTTTTTGTTTCCAAAAATGCTCCCAACACCCTAAATCAATTCTCCATTTTAAGTTCAGTTTTAGTCAATCATTCTCTTTACCACTATTTATCGTGCACATTACGTCTACATGGCATAGGAAAAAGAATAAGATTAGGCGAAATAAAATTTCTGACCGGTGCTGGCCAATCTAGGTGCATTAGGAATGATCCAAGATGGCTGCAAATTGAAAATATTCTTTCTAAATATCCAAAATATGGTCAGGACAATTTTAAGCGATCTACTACTTACTGTCTTATCCAACCATAGGAAACTTTTGTCACCATGGTAGAACTAATAAAAAACATAAATATAAGGAAAAATCGCTCTACCCTAATTTTTTGTTCAGAAATGAACAATTTTTCCATTTTATTCTTGTAGCATCCTAAATGTGTTTTTTAAAAATATTTTCATCTATGAATTACTTGTAGATTATTAAATTACCTTTAATTCGATGTATGTACGGGGTTTGTGGGAAATCAGGGTCGTCCAAAATGTTTATATCCAAATATTAGATTTTTTTCTCGGCAAAAACTTTCACTTAAAATTTGAAAATTCTTCTATAAGCGAATTTGTTATATCGATATTTTGGTACGTACAAGGTGGGCCAGAAGTCGTGAACTAGTTTTGTTTACCTTATAATTTCTAAAATATTGATTAAAACACAAAAATGACGATTAATCAATATTTTTTTTGTTTTTATAAATCAATTGCCAGAAATTATATCACTTAGGTGACCTCCATTTTCTGCCTTCGAAAAAAGTGTTCTCGTGGCAAGTCCGTAACTGATCCTTGTACTCGGAATAATTCGCCTTAAAGCCGATCGCCGATTAACAGTTTGGACTTTGGAGTATTAAAATGACGTCGATATGCACGATGAGTTTCAAACAATTGACTCTTGATTTGTAAAAAAGGAATTCGACCACTTTCGTTCGTTGCTCTGTAGTGAAACTTTTTTCATAATTAATTCTGGACCACCCTGTATATAAATTGGTAATCAGGGTGTTCCAAAAATTAAGTAAATTGGTATTTTATATTTTTGGATTGTATGGAAGTAGTGATCTTACATAACTGAATACATTATATGTTGTTTTAGATACTAGGGCTGTACAAAATATATTTGATTTTCATTTCAGATCATTTTCCAAAAACAAATTGTAAGAATTTTTTTTTGTTTCTTCCAGACTGACAACGAACACTGTATGCTGCTAGCTCTACCATGTGGCCGAGATCACATGGACGTCTTACAGCAATCAACAAATCTACAAACCGGATTCATAACGTATTTACAACAAAAGCAAGCGGCCGGAATTGTAAATATTCCGGCGCCGGGCAGTGAACAGGCCGCTTATGTTGTACACATATTTCCATCGTGCGATTTTGCAAATGAAAATTTAGCTCGAATAGCCCCCGATCTGTTGCATCGTGTAGCAGATATTGCACATTTGCTGATTGTGATTGCAACGGTGTAATCATATTTGTCATTTTTATTCTTTTTGTTTTTTTTGTTTTTTTTTTTTTTTGGATTGAAGAGAGAAGAGAGAAAAGAAAAGAAAAGAAAAGAGATAATAAGAATATTATGTGAAAAAGGCGTGGTTAATTCGAGATATTTTTTTTGCACTAATTTTTTTTTAGTTTAAATTCATATTATAAAAAATATATTTTTAAATTAAATAATATTGACACTTACTACCTACTACTACATACACATACACACCCTATATAAACAATTAAAAAATTTATTACTTAAAATATTAAAAAAAAAAAAAAAAAACTTTTACCCGATATTGACGAAATGTAAATAATTTTAAAAATGAAAATAGAAAAAAATGTGAATTTTTAAAAAAAAAACAACCAAGAAATGAAAAAAAAAGATAAAGCAAGAAAAACAAAATAATGATAATTTTCTTTTTTTGTTCATTCATTTTGATCTCACAAGGTTTGTACTTTTTATGCTTTGCTCTAAAAATGTGTATAATGTGTGGGTTTGAACAATAAAACAATTTTTTTTTTTTTTTTTAATTTCATTTAAAACTCCCCACCACACTCGGGAAGGCTCTGTGTATCGCGATAGGAATAATCAATTGTTTAAAAGAAATAAGAAAAATTGGAGCAAAGAGACGAAAAATTAAATCTTTCCATGATAATAAATAGACAATATTTTTGGACTGTATCACTCACACATACACACACACACACATTTAGTGTATAACAGTGTTGAAATTGCTGGAATTTATGATAAATAAAATTATCATTATTTTTAAAAAAAAAAAAGTAATAGACGAAGAATGTCATTGCTTTCGCCGCAGATTTAATATGAAGAAGGATGGTGAGTGTGAAACGTTTACAGACCCGAAAATAACTTTGATGTTGAAAATAAATGGTATCGAATAATGTGAATGGAAATGACTATCAAATTCATGACGATCAATTTTTGTCTTTTCTCTTTTTGTGAACCAATTTATCGATTTTATTAACTACAGAGCAATTTTTTTTTAGCTATTAAATTAAAATTTTTTTTTTAAAAATAAAAATAAAAAATATGTTCAAACTCAACACTAATACAAAATAAAAATATAAATAAAAATAAAAATGTTAATAAAATACATGTAAAAAAAATGTAAATAAGAAAGAAAAAAAAACTAATTTATAAGTTTGTTTTTAATTAATAACATTTGAGTGTAATAATAATTAAAAAAAAAAATAACAATACAAAAAAAACATACAAATTAAAAAAAAAAAAAACTGTCAAAAAAGAAGAAATACTGAAGAAATAAAAAACCGCATAGAAAAAATTGTGTAAAAAATATTTTTTAGTTATTAATTTTATTTTTATTTATATTTTGAGTTGATTTTTTTTCTATAGTTTTTAGTAGCATTTAAGTAACAATGTAGATCATTATTTATAAGCAGAGTGGTGTTTTTATTTAATTAATAAAAATA
>JANSTT010015608.1:0-21553 GCA_026745375.1 Platyura marginata | reverse complement strand
AGATTTTTTGGAACCTTTATCTTACTCTACTCGTAATTCAGAAAAAATGACTTAAGTTGTTTTTGCTTGAGACCACATATATGTCAGTAAATAATAATAATAAGATAAATTTGAAGTTGTATATGAACGAAGACGCGAGGGAATAATCATTAAAAAAAAACATTAAATCTAGCATACGCAGGTACCGTAAACTATTTAGAAAATGCTACTTTTTAGCTATACAAATCCAAATAGTATACCAGGATACACTATTTAGGGACCTATACTATTCAGCACTCTCTACAGTACAAAATATATATGAAGAAAATCATTTGAAACTCAGTGTTGTCGTTTGACAGTTTGTCAGAGTATAAGTAAACACTTTTTAATTGACAGCAGAACTATCGGGGTATTTTTTTATTTTTATCTTTTCTCAAAACTTCTCATCGATGGCAATGATGAGATTACATCCGAATATTATATCCGTGGTATACTATTTGGTACATTTACCATTGGTACACTATTATTGGAGGTATTCTGTTCGGCACTCTACGGTACGCTACTGCACATTCGAAATTCGAACCTAGTACTTTTCTGATTCGGCAGTAAGGACCTTTCTCTCTCGTTAAAGAAAATGAATACAACAATTTTTACGACCGTTTTGAATTTATTATCTGACGCCACACTAACTTAAGATGAATTCAAGCCTTGGTCAACCTTTCTTTTGTCTCTATTATATATGTTAAACACAAATACGTATAGGTAATAAAAATAAATAAACAATTTATACGTATATAATGATCTTCACCTATCAAAAACCTATAATAATCCTATCATCTTATTAAAATTCGTTCATCATTGCGTATAAATGTTGTAGAAACAAAAATACAACATAAAAACATAAATTATTTTAAACATTTAATTAGCTCCATTAGTTATCATATAACATCCCATTTGAATGTAAATTATTTATAAAATTTGTGGTGACATATTTTTGTTAATTAGACAAAAATTTTTGGAAAATTTCTCAGAAATCAATTAAAGTTAAAAAAAATATTAAAACAAAATTTCGTATGGCTATATGTAGTTAAATATATAAATGAAATATAAATATGATTATGTTAATGTAAAAAATAAATAAAGAATAAAATTAAAGATTAAAAAAAGGCATTTACAGAAGCCAGTGAAATGTTAACGTTTTGAATAACAAATGTGAAATATTTTTTATATAATTTTAAGTTGGAAATCTTATAAAGCATCATTGTCGTATGGCAAGAAAACAACTTCTGGGGATATGCGTTGTAGCTTTGTTTTTTTTTTTTTTTTATCTTCTTCACAAAGTGTCACGTTCTAACCAAACAATCTGAAAATTTCTTATTGCAAATATGTGATGAGACTGTGATCGAGCAAATAATTGTTTCACGCAGCGAAGGGAGCGGTCTCAGTGAAAATATAATTTATCCAAGATAGCGATTTTATGTTTAGACTGCTCCTTACGTTCGGTGGACTCCTGGCGAGCATAGGTATTATAATATGTGAATCATGACATGTATTATCGATATGGACAAGTTGGTAATATTGAAAATTATTGTTATTTGAATAAAATTGTTAAAGTGCATAATCATTGCATGTAAAACGTATGACAAATATATTTTATTGTTGAATTAAAATGGATATTCTTTGGAGATCACATTCTTTAATAATACTCGTAAGATTTGTTCAGAATAATACATGTGGGTCTGGTGCTAGTATAGTGGTAACAAATTATACTCAGTTTGGTTTATTATTTTAGAATTATACGATTTACAATGAACAACTTAACGCTATAATGTATTGTATATAATTAATACCATTAACAATTTATTTTACTTACTTACTTACAAAGATTCAGATTCATAGTTATGCTTAATTTTAACAACAGGTACGAAGCGTGCATTTTTTGGCAGTAGGAAGCACTTACATTTTGCATATTATGATAGAATTATTTTACGATCCATTTAAAACGAAAATTGGATCAAATCCAGATGTGATTTCAAAATGCATTCCATACCAGAATGGTGGGACAGTTGTTGAGTGGACGAATTGATGTGTTTTTTTTACTTCATTATTTTACGTGGTGATTTTCTCTTTTTTTTTGTTATGTGAAGATGTAATCTTAAAATTGTAGTCCAATCAATATCTGAGGATTATTTAGGAGAATATTAACTGAGAATAATTTAAAAAATGTTGAATATTTGTGCACTCGTACCGTTACATTGTTAGCAGGATTCGTAACTGGACTACATACATTATGTTTAATTTAATTTCCTAACTCTAGTCCAAACAAAATTATTGTCTATATAATGATTAACTGGGCTAACAGTAAAATGCGATAAAATCTTATTCACTCAATATTATATATGAAAATATATTATACACTCAATATTAAAGGAGTAGAACAAAGCTAAAAAAAAAATTGGCCAACCTTTAATTTTTGCATTAAACGCAGTACTAACTATTTATACTATGTTTGATCCATGCTAATTGCAAAGTTTTTCTTTCTTTAAGCTTAAGAAAATCAATACAACTTCTAAATATGTATATACATACATACATAATATGTCTTAGCAAACTTCTATGAGTAATAAGATTCTAGCTATACTAAAGGATTAATCTCTGAGTATACATAAGTTACAACATTTAATGAATCCATTGTTAGATTCAAAATTCCTTCAGTCGCATTTTAGATAGAATTAGTCAAGAATGTATTAATATACCTTCCCTACATACATATGTATATAGATACATATAGTGAAAATAAAAAAGGAAATTGCAATATTTATGCTGATATGTGAAAAGAATAAAAGAACAATCAAAATACTACTTAAAAACCACTCAATGATATTCTTTTGTCTTTTTCAATATACAATTTATTTTTCTGCTGTTTTGCGCAGCAGTTATTTATTGTTCGCAGATATTTTATCCTTTTAGATTTAGACTGTGTTGTTACCACAGTGTTTCACATCATGTGATGTGACGCTTATTTTCAAATAATGGCCGCCACTCTTTGAATTCAAAATAAAAATTGAAAACAAGTGAATTGTGCTCAATTTATATTTTATTCAAGATAAACTACATTTGGGTAATATTACTGGAAGGAATTAATAATATGTGCATACAGATTTATTTTTATACATATACATATATAAATATTTTGCTGTGTTTATTTACGTTGCACCGGTCTTGTTCCCACGATGTCTAATCATTTGTATTACATCAAAAGGAATGGGTTTTATCAGAAAGCTTACAGGTGTATTTGATTAGCGGGTAGGAAGGTTAGGTTACATATATGTATTTCTGTTTGATCACTGAACATTCTATGTTATTAGCCAAGTCATTGTTATGGTTTGTTTTACCGAAAATGTAAACACCGTGCATATTATAATTATAGTAGAAAATAATGCTACAAATAACATATTATTGTTATTAAAAAATTTACAGTGTATTATCACCACCACAAAAAAGAAAACTAAAAAATATTTTATCAAGGGTCGCTTATTGACCGTGGGCGCACGTTAAAATATTTACATACCGATTGTTATTGGAATCCTCTTCAATCAAAAACCAAAAATAATTGCATCTTGGTATAGATGAAAACCATTTCTAAATTCAGCACTTTTGCACTATTTTTCTCGAAAATTGTCATTCATTTTACTATTTTATGACTATTCAACTAAAATAGTTAAATAATTTAAGTTTATGGTAAAATAGTAAAAATATTAACAACCTTACCCATGACAAGTTTTACTTTTTACCATATATTATTTATTAAAACTAAGTATGAATTACTACATTTATAGTGAAATTAACCACAGCCATTGTAAATTTAATTTACCATGAATATCATAAATATTATAATTTTTTATCAAAAAATAGTTAAAAGTTGTATTACTGCGAAATGTGGTATAAAATATTTTTACTATACTTCAGATTACTATGTATATATAGAACTGTTGATAAAAGTACTACCAACGCACTAACGGTGTTGGTTGTATTTCGGTATTCATTTTACATTGATTTATAATAAAAACTATAATTTTTTTCTCTGTCTGTATCTGTATATATATATAATGAACATACATATATTTATGCATACTAGATCTGTCACTGTCATTAATTATAACAGAATCTTTTACTATTTTATTATCAGTAATTTTAAATGCAGATCAAGCATTTATTTATATTCGTACATTATAACGATTATGACAAGTACAAGTTTTCAATACAAAAAGATAACATCGTAGACATTATGTATGTACTTATGTATGTATAACTGATAAAATCAAAACTTCTTACTAACATAAAGGTAAGGTTTAAGACTTCTGAGTTAGACAAGAGAAGAGATTACATACAATTATATATATATATAGTAAAATTCTCACAAAAAACTGTCTACACCAATTTTAAACATATTAACACTATTATGATAAACATCTTGAATTTGTTATTTAATAGCTAATTAATTAAAAATTATCTCCATAAATCATCTATAAGAGATACCAATATCCATGATCTTGTGTACAAAAAAAAAAATTGTAGGTACATACATACATACATACTACTGTAAAATGTAAATATACCAAACGAATGAGTAATTAAGTATATTATATAGAAGAGATTTATTTCAGATATAATATATGAATGTGAGGTCATATGAGGAAGTTTATCAGGTCACATGAAGAAGTTTTATCAAATCACTTGATGAAATTTAATGTAATGACATTTCAATTTACTTTTGATCAAGAACAATTTATAAGAACAGGGTGTCCTGCAAATAATTACTCTTAAATATATCCGATTTGAATTTATGTAGATAATTGCAAGCCGTGAAATATCCACAATGCATATTGTTTTTTATTGAAATGGATTTTTGATGAATCATACACGATACAATTTATTCATGCGTAAACCATAAAAACAATGTAATATAATGCGTATTAGGGTAGCGATATGTCAAAATTGCGGTCTAGGATTTCGGCTATTTTCTTCGCATTAACTGGAATTTCATCCAAAATGTCAAGTCCTTCATTTTAATGAAAAATTGTGTATAGATAGAGGTTGATTGAACGAATGACGATTTTTAGCCCAGATACACCAGTTTATATGTAAAATTGGATACTAAAACGTTATTTTTTAGGAGCTTTATAAAAAATTTACAAGGAAGGTGGTTTAAGAGGAGGGGGTAATGTAATGCATCGAATAAAATACGAACTTTATTGTATATGCGCTGATCCGCTAATGTCTTTCATTTTGTGGCAGAACAAACAAGTTTTTAATTATTAATTTGTATGGGAGGGGTAAAGGATTTTGTTCGAAAACTCGCTAACCTATACCTCCAAAATCCAAAATTTCATTAATTTATTGTTATCGAACGAATCTTTCTTGAAACGTGCAGAAAACAAAATAAGGGTGATATGTATCTCCCAAAAAAAAATGTTTGTCAACATAATACATACGACAAAACCAATATTTTCACCTATAAAGGTAAAAATTAAATAAAAATCTTGTAATTATAAATCCGGCAACAAACGACTACTACTACTAATATGTAAAAAATACAGAAGCAATGATTTTTTTTTTTGCTTCATCTTGGCTACCAACTATACTTAACTTAATATTGACGTGAAATAAATAAAAAAAAAAAAAACATCGTACAATCTCTAGTTTGGTATATCACTACATTTTGACAGCTACTTGTATATAGTCATTTTAGTAATGAGAAAATCACATGTCCAATACCATGAGTGTGACGAATAGTCGTATTTGCACACATGTAGGTAATTTAAATATATAAATTATTTATTACATTTACTTTGCCAATATATATGTACATACATATACCTAGTATATCTAATAAGTATGTATTTGCGTTAATTTTTATTTCTTTTTTAATATCAATAAACAAATTTGAATACATATTATCATTTTAACCGTATACGTATAGATACTATGCCTAATATATGTATGTATGTATAATTTGTTTAAAATTTATTGCATTGAAATTTTATCTGATTTTTGTCAAAAACAACCTGTCAAAATACAAATTGATTTAGAGATGTCGTAAATGCGTAACTTATCGATTAATGATTTGATATGTTTGAATGTTGGCGCGTATTTTTTTTTTTTATTTTATTTTTTCGACATAGTTTTAGTAGCATTTTTACGACTTATTAGCAACAAAAAAAAAACATTGTCATCAGTCTTATGTATAGGTAATCTTTAATCAAAATAAAGTTTACTAGTATGTATTACACTTTTTTTTGTGCGGCATTATTAAAAAAAAAAAAAAATTTCTTGTCATAAACCGTAGAGAAAAAAGTTTATATAACATAGAAAATCATAAATTTCATAATGGTTCAAAAATGAGCGGTATGGGCTTTCTGTCTCAATTAAAATTTAATTGATGCGTTGAATTTAGACACGATATATGTAGTATTTGGTTGCTCGTTGGATTAACATACCTTAAATAGTTTAAGTTCAAGGTATATTATAGGTATGTAGTATAATAAGAATAAGAAATGAAAAAAAAACAGAATCTTTTTGTATACTGATACAGTCCCGTATAAATAAATATACCGCCAATCATTGGCGTGCACAAGGGATGCTCTAGCAGTCCCTGTTAATTATGACAAAATTGATTTTAATTTTTTTTTTTTAAATTATCAAAAATTCGTAAAAATTACCAACGGATTCTACATCTAAACAATGCAACGCCATTTCATTTCGTTCTGCCTTTTGTAACAGAACCATATCATAAGTATAAATATTACCAAACTACATAGTGAAAATATTGTTCTACATTATGATGCATTGAAATAATGTTTTGGTTCTCTTTCAAAGTAGAACTGTTGAACAAATTGATCGGTCAGCTTAACATAGATCCTGATGTCCGATGACATTTTTTCTTATTTTTACAAATTCCAATCATTTCTCTCTTGTAAATTGTCCTCTCACAATCGAATCATTTTCTCATAATTAACCATCTGATACTCTAAATAGGTAGTAATTTGATTCGTTTATTTTATTTACGTGATTAACATAAAAAGATGGCAGGCGGCATGTGACACGATTATTAGCACAAAACTCATAGACAAAAAAAAAATTAATTCATAAAACAACGGAGCTACCCAGATTTTGATATGCGAAAATGGAATTAATTTTTAAAATTGATATGGGCATCTTTAAGTGATGTTTTTTTCTCACTTCAGAACACCCTAAGAAAAAGTAGAAAAAAGGCTGTGTACGTCAATGCCGTCGATTATTATAGTGTAGGTAATATCCAAAAATATCTGTTACAACATTATAAAATCTATTATACCTCTGGTGTAAAATAATTGCGATATGAACAATATATACCTACTTAAGTCACGAGTTTCAATATTATTAAAAATTATTACAAACGATTGTTATTAAAATATGTATTGTATATGCATGATCATGGCACGTTTTATTAGGTTGAGAATTTAATAAGCAATAATAATACCAAAACACTAAATTGTGCTTAGGCATGCAATATTATTGTAAAGGTGTCAGGTGATAATCATATTTCTGAAGAAAAAAAAAATGTTTTTTTTTTCTGTATCTGATAATAAAATGGGTTAAACAAGAAAATCAAAAAAAGTATATTCACCACCTGATTTTCACTTTTATTTTTTATAGAAAACGAATAAAAATGTTATAATTTTATAACTTTGGCTATGTGCATGCCTACAGCTAAATATACGTACAATGTACATACATACCTCATTTAGTTATATCAGAAAAATACTTAGTTTTCCTATTGTTTTATTTTGTTATTTTATTTCAAGGTAAGCAACCAAGTGAACTGTGCATCGTATAGTAATTATAAAAAGAAAAAAAATAAAAAATAATTTCTAAAAAAACGAGGTCATCAAAATTAACTAAAAAAAAAATTTTTTTTTTTAATTTTTCCTAAAACAAAGATAATTTCAATTTTCAAATAAAAAAATACAATTTTGCGGCGGCGTACCGGAAATTCATTTACATATTTTGTAATTAAGCAACACATATTAAAATACATTTTTTATGTCTGTACATATGTATATACATACAGATATAAATTCTCTGATATAATAAAATCTTATTTTTTTTTTTTTTACTGTTTAGGAACACATTAGGTCATCTCTTAATTTGTACTTATAATAAATAATTAAAAAACATTTAAGTAAAGTATTCGATTTTCTTTTTTTTATTTATTTTTTTTTGTTAACAGGTTTTTTAACTAATTGTTAATTAAAAGTTTTTTTTGTGCACTTCATTTTTTAGATTTTTAGTGTTTAGTAGCATTACATAGATATTTTTTCGTACATTCGTACATAGTTTTTCATTTGTTAATTTTCATTTAAAAAATCTACTTTCTAGCACAAAAAATAAATAATATTAAATTAAAAAATGAAATATTAATTAAGAGTACATTTTATAAATCAAAGAAAGAGAGAAATAAACAAATAAAAACTGGATGGTGATTTTATTGATGACGATTTCCATATTGACATAATAAAATCTAAGTAACATTTCATATATGCATACAAATTTATTTATTATTCATATGGAAAATATATTTAATTGGGAAAAATCGTATTTATCCATTTTCATTAGACCAATTTACATTTCTTCCTGTTAGGCTAAAAAAGCATTTAACTCGTACATTCCGTTCAATTAGAACTAGAATAGCATCAAATTTAGGTACCCACTTATTTTGTTATGCTTATGTATAAGATGTTAAACTTTCAAATTGACTTATTACTTAGATTCTTTCATTAGATAATCTCCAAAGAAAAAAAACTTATTATTATAATAAACTTGACTCAATAAAGAGTTAAAGTTTAAAGAGTTAGGAAAATCTAATTATAGGAGTAAGCAGTAAAACAATGAAAAGGTTCAAGGTCTTATAAGCAAATAAATCGGGCTCTATAATGAAATTCATATCTGCTTCTATAGTTTAACTAGTAGAAAATCGAATCGGTGTATGGAATAGAGTGTGACTTCGCTAAAAATAATATTACTGGTATTCAAATACATTTTACATAGAAAAAATCTTGCGTAAAAATAATTTTTTGGTTTTCACTTAAGAAGTTAAGAATTGAAAGCAAATTATGTACGTTGAGCAGTCAAAATTAAGAACTTAAATTTACAAAGGCATAAAAGAGGGTGGACGTCATAGGGCCCCTGTAGTCCCTAAGCCCAATATAGCTAGACCCATTAGACAGCTTTCATTACATGTAAATAGCTCTGACACAAGATTGAATGGTTGCCCACGGAGTGTCGCGAATTTCCGACATATTCGCCAGACGTCTTCCAAACGTTTTTATTTTTTTTCCCAAAACAGTTGGACAAGTGTTGATACATTCATTCATACGTGAAAGACTTAAAATCTAAAGATTAACTAGTTTCAGTTTAAAAAGCGAACATGCCATGCACATCGCGCAGTTTTAAGTGATCAATGTAAAATATTACGCGAACAACGTGCAACATTTAAAATATTTATTTATTAATTTTTTGAATGTCGAATATTTCATATACAGTTAGTATATAGAGTAGGTGCGCCCAGTGTTTTTATAACCGTACTGAATTATTAAGTACCAATAGTGTAAATAAATTTTAAAAATTTACCGACTAATGAATAAATACCCTGTAATTTCTATAGGGCGAGAGTGGCGGCTCTGGATAAATTTACATGTACTGTACAATGTACATATATAGGGAGGGGGAAATATGCACATTATAGTACAATCAAATAATTTTAATAATAGAATCACAAGCATTTTACGTAAAAATTCTTCTATCGTTTAATTTTAAGAAAAATTCAATTATTTTTTACAAATGGCTTTTTTCGTCATTAATATTTTTAATTCGTTTTAATATTAATAAGTTTTATGAAGTGATCGTATGAGCACACAATAAAACTTATTATATTATTTTAATTTTTTCTTATTTTAATCTAATAATCAAAGTTACAATAACGCTTTAACAAAACCAAACTAGTTTTTCGATGATATTTTTTTAAAAGTCATTTTTAACTAATAATAACAATGATTTAACATGAGGAAAAATAACTGGATTGTTGTTTGTGTGTATGGATAGTTATTATATTTATTTATTCGGTTGTGCAATGTCATTATGGAATTTTATTTGAGCTTATGTAGCAATGATTTTGTACTTATTTTTTGATGCTATTATATTGGTAGTTATAGTTATCTTATTATTTAGAACTATTTTCGTGGAAAAGCAATATAAGTATATTATATATTTCTTCTATTCAATATATTATGTATGTATGTATATATAACAATAAAAAAATACATCAGGCAATTAATAATGTCTTCAATTATAAGTACATCGGTCATCGGCGATATAGTAGATATATATAGTAGATACATGTCTATGAATAATATATTAGGTACGTACATCCGATTACAATTGGTGAATTTGATAGATCAGTTGAAAATTGTATAGTTTACAAATACATACATATTAGATTGGCTTACACTAATTTGCTGACCCACCACATTAGTCATTTTTCAATTTACCTCTATAAATTATTTGCGATAATGTAGCCTGCCTTGTGTATTTTTTATTAAAATTAAAGAGAGAGATAGACAATTTAGATAAAGTCATCAAAATATCTATGATATTTTTAGAAAACATTGAAATCTTATAAATCCATTCATCTTTAAACAATTCTTATAATTAATAGTTTAAATAATTTTTAATTTATATTTAAATAAATTCTCTTCCTTAAACTTCAAACCACGTGGGGTGTTTGCACACCCCAGAGGTTCTGTTTTTCGAATAATTTTGAAGCTATCTTAAATTCCTTCCAGATATGCTCAAATGGCGTCGTTTCACGTCTTTAAACGTCTAAAAATTTATCAAAATATCATTTTTTTAAAAAGTTAACCCTTAAGACCCATACATTCGGAATAGAAATGGTTTTTTTTAACGTGCTGGTTTGAAGGGTTATCTTCCATCCATGGATTGAATGCTAAACTGAAATTAAACTATCATAAAGAATAATTAATACAAGAATGGTTAATTTTCTTCAAATTTAGGATATAATCTTTTTGTTAATTTAATTAGTTCTGAAACTATTTCTGAGGGCATACACAACGGCGAATTAAACCGTAGGTAATTAAGCCATTTGTCTATAGGGCCCCTAATTATAAAAAAATATAGGGGGCACCCAAGTTAACATATATGTCGGATTTCTACGTAATATCCCCGTAATTATAAAATTAAACGCCGAGATTTTATATTTGATATTTGTTTATAAAACTAATCTCCGTTTCTCCGTTTCTCCGTGTCGCCGTACTTACATTTGTGAGAGTTATCGATTAACTAACTCAGTTATTGATTAAGAATAAAACAATTAAATCTAACAATTACAGTACATTAGAGTAGTATCTAAATTAATTAGATACCGCATATATATGAACCATTAAATTTTTGAAAAAAAAATATCATTTTAAATAATTTTTCAAAATAATTCACATATGGACTGAAAAAACATTTTTATATACTCCCTCTGCTCCGGCAATATATTTGACCTGACCATAAAAATTTTGTTTCCTTTGTTTTGTTGTACGACTAGACTAGGTATCTTTAAAATGAAAATGTTCATTTCCGATTAATATTTTGTTCTCAACTCGCTCATAAACACTGATTTTGCTTCGTGAGAAATATCCCAAATCAATTTATTTTACAAGAATCTTATTAGACAGACAGACTATGGGATGAACCACCAATATTTTTACACAAAGTAAATTTAAGAAAAAAAAATAAAAAAATCTATATATATCGACAAAAAAATAAAACAACAACAAAATCGATCGAAAAATCGATCTTCAATAACTTCACTTGTTGGTTGTATGGAAATGGTTCTGATGATGTTTTTTTTTTACATTTTTATTTTTATATTGAATCTTTTCTTCAGGATATTCCAAGTCTGATGAACCGTTGAATTTTGATTTATCGACCTTAAACACCACAAGCCATTACAATATATCCACCTTGTTTTATAAATTAAAATTTATAATAGATATATGTATATATGTATGTGTATAGAAAAATAGGTATGTAGTATAGATAGACATGTATTATTTAGTATAACCTACATACCACAATACTGAATGAAATGTAGGATTACATTTATGTAATTCGTTTTGCATAAAAATATAATAATTTTTCTTTTAATTATTATGACTAATTGTTGTAATTATTATGAAACTTAAGTTGGCACAAAAAAAAAAAAAAAGTGTAAACAATTTTATTATTTAGATATTTTGTACAATTTTTCTGTGTGCGTGTGTGTGTGTGTACTGTTGTAAAGTAAGTATATCTACCTTCACATGACTATGTATATATGTAGATTCACGTTACTCAATATTATTATTATAAACGTATAGAGCTTTGCTATACATATAATAATATTCCTTTAAGAAATCTTAAATCAAAAGAGGGCGTGACGGTATAATAATGAATAAGCTGTATCTGGGTTAAGAAAGTTGCAAAAAAAAAAATAAAAAAAATTATGCTTTTATTTAATATGTTATATGTATATGTATATACATATTTATGTAGGTATGTATCTATGTATAAATATTCTTTAACGTATATACACGCGCTGTATAGCACAGTGCTTAATATTGCTGGCAAATTTTTATTTATTTCGTTTTTTTTTTTTTTTCGTCTTCTCACTGTAAAAGAAAATGTTATTTTAGAAAAAAGAAAATATAAATAAATACAAAATACAATGCTTTGGCTTGTACACAGTGTGAAATATCATCATAAATTGGTCAACATTGTGTTAAACCACCTCCTTCTTCATATCATCTTCCCATAATACCAGAGAGCAAACGAAATCTATACATATGTATGTAGGTATGTACTATATTCTGATACATATATATATATATATATCTTACGAATAAAGCTGAGACTGAGACTGTAATTGTACAAGAAAGTAATTACCTTTTGTTTTTATGTAATATTTTCGAAAATAATTTTCTTTAATTGAATTCACAATTTATGGACGATGGACTTTTTCTCGAAAAATAATTTTAATATGATTTAATGGCAATATATACAGTGGTGCTTTGAAAGCCTATTAAAAATTGTTTACTGGGTATAAACGTTCTTATAAGCGGCCATTAGCCAGAACTATCATCAGTTGCAATTTATATATATTTATTTATGTATGTATTATATATGAGAAAACTAATTACTTTTATAAAGTCTTAAAATAAAAATAAATCTGAAAGGATTAATAAAATTTATTATTATAACTACAATACAGGGTGCCCCATGATTATTCAGAATCTACTAGGACAAGTTTTTTTTTATTTAAAAGCTAAGCTCCGAGTATTGTTTTCAACAAAGATTATGAAATTTTCACTTTTAGAACCGATTTTATGGAGCTTTGAGTAGTTAGTAAAAAAACCTTTAAAAAAACTTAATTAACACTAGATTTACTGACATCTTATGCATACTTCTAGATATTCTATACTTATAAATTAAACAGGAATAGGAGTGGAGGGTTGAAAGTGAATGTATGTATATAAATAATCGTATTTCAGCATAAATGCCTATAAAAATGCTTTTAGAACTTCAATAATTATGAATCAAAATTTCAAATTCCGTCAAAATGACGGGTCTAGTAGTTCTAGTGTTAACCCCTTAAATGCCCATCGTTTCTTAAAGGATACAACCATTTCTTAGCTATACAGTCGAACCTGTTTTCGTGCAAATTTTTTTTTATGTGGTATGAGAAAAACATTTTCCGGAAAATGAAAAAAGTCCAGCACAATACATAGTAGGTACACTTTAAATATGTTTTTGTGGAGTCTTCTTTGTGCGTTTTTTTTTATGCGATCCCTATCCACCGCACAAAAACAGGTTTGACTGTATTTCCCTATTAATGTTTAAAATTACCCGTGTAAACTATTTTTCTGGTGCGAAGCAAACTTAATTCTATTGATAAATGTCATATTTGCTGTTGCAGTTATTTGCGTATAGTCAAAAAATTGATTGTGTGTGATTGATCAACAAAAATAAGCTGACTGGGGGTCAAAATACAGACTAGTCCAACTATTTTAGATAAGACAATATTCAGATAGTTTTGTGAAATATTTTCATCGTGAGATGAATTGTGAAAATGGAAAATGTCTTTTTAGATACACTGGGTATTCGGTTTTTTGACTAAAAAGACAGGAAAATAAAAAAAAATAAAAGAAATGCTAAATTCAGAAACTACGTTTAAACATACAATATAATTTGTTTACTCAAATATACGTCCTTGGGCATTTCAGGGTTTAATTAGATTTTGAATAATCGCTGTTTACTTTGATGGTGGAAAATACCCTATTTTTGTTTTTTAATATAATTTTCTAAGGAAGGGGCACATTCAAATTGGAATTTTTATTTGGAGCTTTGTTGCACAAAAATTGGTCTAGAATAATTTTTGATTGTTATTCATACCGGCCCAACATGAACATAAATCACGTTTAACGCTTAATTTAAATAAAGTGCTAATAAACAGTTGCTGGACATGGCGCGGCGTGTTGACCAAAAAAAAAACAACATTAGGTACATATTGGATTGTATCATATATTTCATTATGTAGGTACATATATCCTTTGTATTATGTACATATATATGTAATTAAAAGCAAAGAACAAAAGGTTTAAAAATAAAATGTAAATTTGGTAAATTGTTATTTTTGCCTCAGGATTTGTGAGGCATGTCCCTAATTTCATACTGACGTTATCATGTCATATAATTTTTAATTACTTACCTCTTGTCCAGCGACTTTAGACCAACCGCTGTGTGCTTCGCCTTCCTTTGTTTACCTACATTCTCTACCCTCTACCCTTCCGTAAAATTACCGAACATAAATTACTTTCACATATAGATAGAGTGTGGTGCAAGAAACGGGTCACCATTCAGAATTAATGTTTTTGTTTTTTGTTTTTTTTCTTTTTTTTTCATATTAAATCGCTAATAAATTTTTAATGTGTTCTATGGTATTGTTTACACCTTGAACAGTTGCTAGGACACCACTTAAATATGGACGACTTTACTTCCATTGAAAATGAACATATTCAAACCAACCGCTGTACTTATTCATTTTAATTTTTGTCATTAATTTTTTATCAAAATTATTTAGTTTTTCCGTACATACGAACGAACATCTACATTCTACATACATATATAGTAGTACCATGTAATGTATGTATATTTGTCTGCAATATCGATAAAATGTCTTATTCGAAATCCTTATTATTTATATGGTTGTCTCATACAATACCCCAGATAGTAGATATATGTATGTACAATTGTACACTGTACATAGAGTTAGGTAGTTCGTGGAAAATGTTGTCCCATTAAACGTTGGTTAGATTTAAAAAAAAATCAAATATGGCGGAAAAGCAGTAATGAATGGTGCGTCTCTCTGTAATTATTTTTATGTACTTAGTCTATTTTTAATGTGCATACTCGTACATGTATACATATGTTAATGTTCCGTTCTGAATGAGTTGTAAACAATAGTAATTACATAATTATGTATTTCTAGCTCTGTCATATGCCATTTGTATGTTGATGTTGATTTCAAATATGCTTAAATTTACTCAACGTTTTTTTTTTTGTTTCTCTTTGAAACAAACTGAATGGTGAATGCATCCTATATGCTAATGACTCATGTCTATATGTGTTATAATTCTGTCAACTTAATATTTATGTATAATTTGTATAGGTAACATCTACGTATATACTTACTTATATACATAATATATGCACTTGTACATATGTAAATACATAGGTGATGGATTAAGGTTATAAAACCATAATGCAAATGGTTTAATAAAAATTTTCTCTTAAAAAAAAAAACTTTACATTGAATGGGAAATTTGATATTTTGTTTTTCACATATTTTTTCCCCAACATATTTTATTTTGTGCACCGTAAAGCAAGGGCGTGGTATAATATGGCGTTGTTAGGCATTTTCATAGGGTTGCTAAGGCTTTTATAAATCACGTGATTGGTCGATATTTCACCCTTCAGAATAAATTTTCTGGTGTATTTTCATTGTGTAGTATTATAGTGAATTGTTTTGTGTATTATGTTTGTCGTTTAGGTAGAGGTACAGTTTGTATTGTTAAATTATTTAGTGAGAGGAGAAGCATTGAAATTGCTATAAAGAGAACAATGGATTCATTAAATTTTAATAAATCTTGAAAAATAGAAAAATCTTACATAACCCTTCTTATAGCTTTACCGGTAGTATTCGTAAAATGTTCCTAATTTAAAGAACGATCTGTAGTAATATTTCAATGAGTTTTATAAATCTTGTGTTTTATAGCTGAATAGCTAATATAGTTAATTCTAATTTAATAAGCCTCCGAAATACACATAGACTTGTGGTAGTTGTGTTTGGAAATGTGTGGTAAACTTATGTAAACTAATCCTACATTTATATAGAACGGAACAGAACGGGAGAACATCATTCGAACGAAAAAAAGGGACATTCTATTAATTTATGTCAAACTATTTGACACACAATGAATAACGTTGGAGATAAATTATTGTAGCAGAAGAGGTACTAGATTTTAAACAGAACTGCAATTACAAATCATCATCACAAAATCAATTACTGTTCAAATAAGAAATTGCGAGATATCCTAATTTTGCCCCAAATTCCCCTACATTCTATTGCTTTATAGTTATTTTAAGTATATGCTCCGTAGCTTGGAGCTTTTCAAGATGGTTTAAATTTGTTTTCTATTTTTTTGTACTTTTTCATAGCCTGAACTCGCAGTACTTTTAATATGTGAAATTGATGTTGCACTTTTGTATCCGTGACAAAAGCGACAACTTTTATTCTGTTGACTGCGCTGAGATGATGAATCAGGCAAATAATTAAAAAAAAAAAAAAAAAAAAAACCTTTGTAATCGTATAACGTAATTTTCTCACGCATATGATACATCCTATTCACGGCACAAAACATAACATAATAAACATATACACAAACACATGTCACAGCATTAAATTGTATAACATGCCAACCGAGATCCATCTTCACGGCATTACAGTAAGGTAGTTTCCTCTTGAAGAACTTTTTAGTTTGTATATTTAAATCGAAATGGGTTTTATCGCTGAGATCAGCTACCAATTAAATTTGACAGCTGGGTCACAAATACAACTATGCTATTTTTCTACCAATATGTACATTCACAATATACATACATACATACATACATACATATGTAAGTTTAAATGTTGGACTTAAATGTATTTTATTTATGAATGTGCCTTTTGTATTTGAATGTAGCTTTTAATGGACTTTGGTTAAATTTATCTTTAATGGTATAATGAAATACTCGTAATAATATTATTGTAATTAATAAGCTTGTCAAAAAGTTTTTTTCTTATGTTTAGAATTGAAACATACACACACAATTACACACTGCAAAAGACACCAATTTTTAGCTAAAAAATTGCAAACGATCGATAAAATCAAATTATACTAAAAATAAAAGAAAAAAAAAACTTTTAATTTAACATTAAATCTAAATGCTATAAACATTCATTTGATTACCGATCATTCATAAGTAATTTTATATAATTCACAGCAGTCATAATATATTTCTTGTGGTTGACTGGGCTGGCGTATAAAAAATATGCGGTTGTAGAAATGTTGTGTGGTAAATCTCGTATTGCTTGTTGTTTATGATCGGTAATCTCTTAATTTCTGGATATATGCTAATTATGTATTTTAAATTTAATTTAGTCTGCGAGGGCGTTTGTTTATTTTATGATTTTTTGATTTCAAACTATGAACTTAAATCAGAATATCGTTTTTTTAAGTACATATGTATGTAGATTGAGTTGTGTAACTGCAGCTAATACGAATGAGTTGTGGCTTTTACAAATGGCCAATACTTCTGCCAAATAATAATATTAAATTTAAAAACCAGGTTCTTCATTTTTTAATACATTTTTCTACAATTGATAAACTTAAATAAAATTTTTAATTGAATCCGATGTGGTTAACAGAGTTCACGCATTGAAGAATTGTTATTCATCCCCGGGGTAGTTGTGGCATTAGGACGATAGTTATTCCCAATACAGAACGGGAACAACATGATTTAAGCTTCAAATGTTACATTTATTATGATTTAAACAAAATTACTAATAATCAATATTTCTAACAAAAAAAAGCCAATCTCGAACGTTCAACAATGTGTAGTGAAACTTGGCTGTACACAAAGCTTTAAAATGTTATACACGGTAAAAAATGTTGATACAATTTTATCATTTTGAAAAATGATAACAAAATGTTTTCTTATTATTGCATGATTACAAAATATAAGTACCTACCTACATGTATGTATGTATGATTAAAAATCAAAGGTGGTTATTAGTTATTCACGATACAAGTATACTACTAGTATAAATAAAGTCATCTGTATGAAATGAATAAAATAGTACCGATTTTGCTGTTTTACTTGTTATAATTCCGATTATCACAAGTAAAACACTATTTCCGTAAATTTAATATCAATATTGTTACCTTAAGAGCACATTATAATAACATTATGCATTCAGGTATATTTTGACAATAAAAATAACTATAACAACAGTGGGAAAGTATTCGTTGATACCAAGTGAATCATAATTGTTAAAATTACTGCTAAACCTATTAAAACGCATGGCGCTTACGTAATAACGAAATTGTTGTTATTTTAACAACCGTTCTTAAATTGCGTTGCTAGTTTTCTGATTAACAAGATGACGTAAATTTTATGAACAATTTATCGGAATAGGAGAACATATGTAGGTACTACTAAAATTAAAACCTATAGTAGGTAGTAGAGTAGGTAGAAGTGTAGGTAGTAGAGTAGGTACCTAACACTGATTTTACTAATTTTACTAATTTTACAATTCACTAATTGGCTATTTTTCACATTAAAAACGATTACGTGCAGGTACCTATTTTATTTTTAAGTCATCAATATGCCGAATTTTACCTTATTGCTTTATTCTTTTCTTTCTTTTTTTTATTATTATTAATAAATATATTTGGACCCATAACTACACATTTTTTTTCTCGTCACAATAAAAAAAAAAAAAAAAAAAATTATATGTGGAAAAAAACAACTCACACAAAAACATTATTTACTCGGTCCGATAGGTCATCCATCTTTGTCATATTGAGTGACATTCGTATTTGAAATTAATTGATCGAACCAACCTGTGTCCCATAAGAATTATAGTTAAAATACAAGTCATGCACAAACACTTTTATAAACAATTAATAATGAAACATGAAAAATATATTGAAAATTAATCAATAATGTGGGCGGATGTGTGTAAAAACAAATCTAGTTATATTAGAAGTAAAACAATATAATAAGAAAACAAAACAAAAAACAAAAAACAAAAAATACAAACAACTGGTCAATCAATTTAATTATAATTAATTGTTTTTATTTTTATAATTAATTTCAGTCACTACAAAGTGCTGCCAGAAGAGCGGGGACTTCGTGTGCAAATTGTAAAACAACAACCACAACCCTTTGGAGAAGAAATCAAAGTGGTGAACCAGTGTGCAATGCATGCGGATTGTATTATAAACTTCATAATGTAAGTATCATGTCCGATCATTTATTTATTGCCAAATTATTTTTATTTCGGATAAGTGTATAATAGAAACACATTTAGCCCTGTTATATCGGATATCCGAAACACTTTCCCAATGCAGTATAACAATACGGAACTTTGTTTGTATATAATCCTAAATATAAGAGGGAGTCACCCATAAGTAGCACCAGCGAGCGAGCATCAGCAACCAGCGTATCGCTTTTTTTTTATAAAAATTTATTTTGTGGAATATTGATGAATGAGGGGGGATCTTTTGGCTTTTCTTCTTATAGTTTGTATTAAATACACATTAACATCGATTTAATAAGCAATTTACTGTGTAATCAAACAGCAGTGTGTGTGCTACCGTTTGTTCTGCCAGTTCTGCAAAAATGAGATTACATTGCACATGAATTTTAACACAACAACAACAACAACGAATGTTTTCCATTAAATTATGTGAGGATTTGTTTTTGTTTTTGTTTTAAACGATAATGATTTTTGTGAATGATTTTCCTTGCAGATTTTGCGGTTCAATCATAAAATATTTGCCACAAATAGAAAATAGAAAATTGTTGTTTCACTTATAGTCCAAGGAATTAAAATTAGAGTCCTGTTAAATTATGAATTATGCAAACGATGTCAAATTAAATAATTTACATTTTTGTATAAGCTTGTAAGCTTGTAAAAAGAGCACAGACAGTATATACACAAATACAATCAGTAAAAAGATTGTGACCCTTAAATTCAATTCATTTTTTTTGTTCTTAAAAATTTTGTGTGTAATCAAAATCTATAATCAAATTCCAGTAGAGTTTTAGACCGATTATATTAATTCAAACGAGGTTTTTTATCTTTCGAATCTATGTACGATGTACGTATATGGTTTTATCAAAGAAAAACCAAGTAGATGTACATAGGTATAAACTCTGACATATTTGTGGTTAAGGAATAAAGGTAAAAAGCTTAATTCTCAATATGATTAATGTTTAACTTTATGTCATCCTATAGTTAATTTTTTTAATGACTTAAATATTTTATCTCTTAACTGCCTACAAGGACCTTATATTCAATATTCTCTTTTAAAAAAATTCCGAAAATTTGTTTCTAACGGCAACGCATCTTTATTATGAGATCAGATAAATCGTAAAACTCATTCACAAGTATTTTGAAAATTATGCTATGTGCAAATAATATAATAAACAATATTAGAGAATGAGAAATACTTGTGCTGCTTAGAGTAAACAAACTAAGTATGAAAAATTATATTTTTTGAGATGGAGGGGGAGGGTATCAACTTTTGAATATAAGCCTTGGATATTATAAAAAAATTAAATTAAAAAAATTCCAAAACATTGACAGATTAACTTAATGTTGTTTTCACTCAATAAATCACAAAATCACTTCATTTAATAATCTAAAAAAAAAAACCTTAAATTAACCTAATGAATCATTTCCAATCTAAAACATCTCATTGCGCATATAAAATTGCACAATACATACCATAAAGATAACATAAATTCTGTCAGATACCCTTAATACATCGCCAGGGTAATAAATAAATTTCATGTTCCCTATTTGTATTTATATACATATAAGAATACCACAAACCCGCGTCCTATGTACTAAATTTAACTTCTAACACATATCGTTTAATAAATGTTTATATAAATACATAATGCAAAGTATACACGGGGTATGTAATATGTACGATGTACGTACAGCACTTATTTATGTCAGTACATAAACCCTATATACCTACAATACGTATATATATGTAGGTACATACATTACATACATACATAGCCATACATACATACATACAATATATATATATATATATATATATATATATATATATATACACATAAATAT
>JANSTT010015597.1:0-21558 GCA_026745375.1 Platyura marginata | reverse complement strand
TAAAAGTGATATGAAAGTTTAAAAAATCGGAAATTGAAAGTAATTTTTTTCTAAATCAGCTGTATGTAAAACTCAATATACTCCTAAGTCCACTTAAGTTGTTTTAGCTTGATACCACAGATATATAATATTTGTAAGGATTATATGTGCTACAGTAGGTACGTACATATGCAGATAGTTTCATCTGGCAGTATAATTTTGAACAAGGACATAATTTTATGGCTACATTAAATTTAAAATATTTATTTTTAACTCACTTACTAGCTTACTACCTACTTGTATGTATGTATACCTCATATGTATGCATTTTTTTTCTCATAAAAAACACAAATGAAAAAAAGGACATCTCAAAAAATGCTAATCTGTTGACAACATAAACAGGCAGAATTGGTATTTTGAATTTGAATATTGGATGTATATATCTGGATGTATATACGTGAAGAGGATAGATTCTATATAGTTCAAAGGATATTTAAGAGGTAAACAATGAGTTTTTGTCCCAGACAAAATTTCGACATAAAGATACACAAAAAAAATGTGTTTTAATATAAACATTTTGTTTCCCTTCAATTACTCTGGAATTTATCACGATAATTATTGCAATAACAATAACAAATTTAATTTTTATATGCAAATAAAGTATTTAATGTACATATGTATGTATACACCAGTGATAGCTAACCTTTTAAGTTCGGTGTGTCAAAATTTGATAAAAATCTAGTTTAAACAGAGTATCGTATCGTACATATTGAAATACCTCTAATTTTTGGGATATTTGCAGCCCTAGTAAATAAGAGTTATATAGCTAAATGTGTCTGGTATTCGGTTTCAGGCACTCAACATTTCCTGTTTGTGGGTGGCACTCTTTTTCATTCTCCAAACCATTTTTTTTTCTCTCTAGTTTGGACCTTAAGTCGACAAACACTTGAGCCCAGATCCAACTTTCCTTCAATTTCTAATACGTTATTTAAATTACATTTTATTAATACAGCATTTAATAGTTTAACCAGTAATATATTTTAAGTGAGAAAGTTTTAAATAAGAAAAAAAGAAAGTATAATAGATTTCGAAGACGAAGAGGATTCATAAGCGATGGTTGTCACTAAAAGTGTCTTGGCGTGTCACCTCTGACACGCGTGTCATAGGTTCGACATCACTGCCCTATACTATGAATGCATGCAAATATTTTTGTTGATGCCATAACCAGATTGTAAATAAAAATAATACCTAATAAGAATAAGTATTATGTAATCCGAAACTTTTATTTTTTTCTACAAAATCACAGAAAAATATATGAAAAACCAGAGAACAATCAAATTACTAATAGAACTAAAAAATTAATAAACAAATCAATTCAATTACTCATAGGTGTACGTTGACAATACACGTAAATTCAATTGTACATGTGTATTTAGTAATAAAAAAAGTCATAAAATTAAAAATAGTACTTATGTACAATGTACTGTACATACATATTATCCATTAACTAAAAACAGAAACTCATGAAATAACAAAAAAACAAATATTTTTATTGTCGTATACATAACTACTTACAATAGTAGGTAATTAATAAGCTTAAGTTTAAAGCTCTCTTTTTATTGTTTGATTTTATTGATTATATAATTAATGAACAATTCATAGCACACGTTATAAATTGTACATTAAATTATTCATATTGAGGTTAATAAATAAATAACTTAAGCAAAATGATTTTAAGAAATTAAATATTTGTTTTAATCATCGAACAGCAGTATCCATCTATCAAAAACTAAATTGAAAAAAAAAAATGCTGTTAAGTAAAGGTACACTGCTTCCATACTAAAATACCGTTCCTCCATATATATTTTTTGCCGTCCGCAAAGGGTTAACGCGAAATTTTAGGAATATAAAAAAAACTCACTGTTACTAACTAAAACTTTATTTTCATATAAAGTACGCTTAAAAAATCATTGGAAAATTACTAATATTTATTAATTTCTTAGAGATGATTCGAGGTGTTGGAGCCAACAAAATAGTGAACTGTTGATCGATTAACGATATTCCGTGCCACATTTTAAATATTTTTCAATTGTGTTATTGTAAGCTTGGTGATACATTTTTTATTTAATTTTTTATAAAAAAATATCGCCAAATTATTTTTGAATTTTTGAAATTCTTGCCGTCCAAAGGTATTTTTTATTCATTTAAGTAAGGTAAGGGGCGCATTTAATGGTCACATTTTATTATTTCCTGTTATTTATTATTTTTATAGTTTGAATATTTGTTGATTCGCCAAATTTATACTGACTTCCGCTTTAATATTTAACATAACCTATTAATTAACTTTAAGTACTATACTATATTTATATATATATATATATATATATATATATGTATATATGTACCTAGTTATGTTTTTTTTAACTTTCAAATTAGGTATTTTCACACAACATAATCAAGAAAGTTGAATGGCATAACTTTATAAGATCCAATTCAAGGCTTTTACCGTACAATGACATTTATAATACTTGTATTGTATTGTAATAAGAGATCACCAAATATAGAGATTAATTTCAATAAAATGGATTTTTCTTCTGTTTCATTTGGGTGTAATTTTCAATTATTGTATTTCAATATTTTTTTCTAAATTAAATTTCATTTACATTTTCATCAAAATTGGTTTTTTATTTCTAAGTAATAATAACTCCCCCACCCAGTATTAATCAGATTTTTCTTGATTTAATAAATTTGCATTTTATTACTTTCTATTTTCGTTTGATAAGAAAATCTTATGTATACAAGAAACCATGAACTAAATTGATTAATTTTTGATTATTATTTTAAAATTTCAAGAAAATAATTAAATGTCGCACCTATAACCTATAACATATGTACAATGGTACATATGTATGTGACCTAAGCAATTACTATTTAATTAATCTTGCTATAACTATAGGTACACTAATTATGTCGATAATCCAAAAAAGGTAAAGTCCTTTATGTACAGTCTTTATGTTTTATGTAAATAATGAAAAAAAAATCATCTTGAATAATCCATAATTGTACTAAAACACTGGCAATAAAACAAATTCTAATTTTCTATCGCATAATAAAACAAGAAAAATGTAAATAAAAATTAATTAAATGAAGAAACTTCTTCAACCTAGAGAAGCACAATTAAAATTATTAAAAACGGAAATAGGAAATTAAAAAAAAGATATTCATTTTCATCCCGTTTTCATTGATCACCCTGTATATGGCCAATGCTGTTATGCAAATAAAAAGGAATCAATTGTACGGCTCTGTCAATAATTAGTGTGGAGCGAAAAATCAATACAAAATACTTTAAAATAGATAGAAAAATACATGAAAATAATATAAAATCGATTTTTGCTCTTGAATGGTTGAATTTAGAACTTTAGAACTACATTTGCTGTGGAATACCTAAAAATGCCCTAAATGGATGACTTTGGAACTTTTTGATCTCTCAAGGAAATTTGTATTTTTCCCCTATTCTGAATATAACCGTTTCATGTTTAAAATATATGGACCAAATATATGGCCAAAAAATTTATTTGACAAAAAATGCAGGAAATTTAAAATAATATAAAAATACAAAGTTTCAAAACCAAATCTTCAGTATCTGACAAACTCTATACCAAAGTTATACAACTTTTTTAAGCTACGCTCGTACGGGTAAAGTTCTTTTATGTAGATAGATCTCTCTCTCTACATTATACATACTGTAACATTTTATTAGGAAGTTAAGTAATGAATATTGACAATTATAATTAGCTATGATGATACTGAATTACTGATGTTCGTATTTATAATGACCATTAAAAAATAAAAGCAGACTTTACAAAAAAATTGCTCGAACAAAACAAAAACATCTGTACTGTTTCTTGTCGTGTTTTTTTTTCGACTAATAAATTAAATTTTTTATTATGATGGGTACATTTTCTACATTTTCTATTTCAATATAAAATTTGAATTTTTAATATTCTTTTTTTTTGTCTTACAAAACTATTGCATAACTTAACAGAAACAAAAAAAAAATATTAAAAATAACTTTTCATTTTCATTCAGAAATAGATTTTACTTCTAGAAATAATTTTCTATAGAATGTAAATATAATAACAAACTGGATTTACCGGGACAATTTTCAAAATAAAAATGTTGACAATTTTTTTGTTTGTTTGTTTTTTTTTTTATTTTTGTTAATTAACTATTATAAAGATAATCAACAAATTGTTTCAGTTCAGCTGATTTTGTTTTGTGTTTTTTTTTAAACTACCTACATTATATGCATTTGACCTTCGAATACTGACGTAACAATACAATTTGAATAAAAAAGAGTGCACCTACGTATTATTTTAGGAAGAATTTAATTTTAAAAATATCTTGTCTTTATACATTTTTTAAATTTTCTATCCAAATTCTTGGCAGGATTGATTGTACTGTGGCCAGTAGTAGGTTACTATGTTAGAAACCATAATCGATAATCAATAAATGGGTGGCTAAGGTTTGGCGCACCTAGCTACTTATTTTAAAAATGTCATTATTTTTTGTCAATAGTCTATACGGAGACCAACCTATGCCAATTGTATAATGTTCCAATTACTATACATTTATCTCAATTTAGATTATAAGCTCTTTTTATAAAAGCTTTTTTGCTATTTTTGAGATAACCACAAGGCTTCACATTCAAATCAGCATACCAGAGAAAAAAACACAACTGTGTTTCACCCCGGCAATCACTATATTTGATAAAATAATTAGTTAGGTATTAGTTAGGTTCTTAAAAGGCTCTAATTTTGTGTACCGATCAAATAGATCACAATAGTAGGCAAATACAATTAAAAAATAGAAGTTGTACTGTAGGTGTACATAGGATTAATGATATTCTCTGGAAACAACCTCGATCTGGCTAATGTTAAGCAAAACTTTAGTCCAACCCCTCAAAATTTTAATGATAATGGTCGTATCATTTTGAAACTATTTAAAAAAAAAACACAGAAGCTTTTTTAATTGGAGCATTTTTTGGCAAATCAATTTTTGAAAAAAACAATCCCTTTAAGTAAGAGTTTATTTATTGATTGAAATAGAAAAACAAATCACACAAATTTTAGAAAAACGGATTTAAAAAAAAAAAATTGCAGTAATTATTTAAAAGAAATTTAAAAAAAAATATTTCTAATTTTTAAACATATTCGTCGGAACTATTTTATCTGTTTTCATTATTGTTTGGAGTAGATATCTATACATCTCAAACACCCAACCCAGGAAAGTTTCCTAGTCAAAAGATTATTTTCACTTTTCCATTTAAGAAAAAAACATCACCTCCTCTGTAAATAAGTTCTATGATGACCATGACAATGACTTTCCCGCACATTAATTGGTTATGCGAAACTATATTTAAACAATATCGTCACCGAGTTATTCCATTATATCTAATATCTAGATCTAGAGCCTAATAATATCTATTCTTTCTAAAAAAAATACAAAAATGTGTATTATTTACGATTATGCAACAAAAATTCACTAAAAAAAAATCACTTTTCATACATCGGCATATTTTATTGTAAAATGTATATGAAAAAAAATCGGCAAATTACTTAATTTACATACATTGATAACCTCTATCGATGCTTATTTACTTAAATTAATTAATATTTACTTTACATCCATAAATTATCGCACTTGAACTTTATTGTATGCACCTCACGCATTAACATCTACCAAACTGACGACAAGATACCACTTTTCGTGTCTCTGACTAACTATTCTTAGAGATTGTCGTTTGTAGTTCTAATACCGCGCAAATAAATTTTATATTTGCCAATGTGTTTGAAGTAACAAAAAAAATATATATATATATATATCGCGATTTTTTCATTAAGTATATAAATGCCTGTATATGAGGTGAAGTACCTATACTATCAGTTGTAGACTTATTCACATTATTAGGTAATGAGTTATATGCATACATTGATATTGTGATGATCTGCATTTTATGAAATTAAAGATTAGGCTATCTGCAACCTTCAATATTTTTATATAAACTATCTTTAATGCTATAAGTCCAAAAAAAATAACAATAATAATAATAATAATGTTACATAATAAATATCTACCTGTGTAGTGTACATAAAAGTAGGTAAATATGGAGATGATTTAAAAATATTGCCGCCATATTTTGATTAAGTTACACACAAAATTGCTTCCGTTTTATTAATTCAACAATAAAACTAGTAAAGAAAGAATAATTAGCTACGCCGATTATAATAACATAGACATAAAATTGTTCGTAGAACTTTTTGGTCTATTAATGAAATTTTCATTTTTTATTCCCTATAATTTTCATTAAATTCATTTTTTCCGTAATCCATGAATGAACCGTCGAATATTAATTGTATGTAGCCATGTAGGTAACATCGCATAGTATCCTTAATTACATAAATACTTAATATGAGATGAACTCCGCTGCTGCAACCTTGAGCTTGTGGTTTAAGTATGAAAATAACTAGAGTTTCATCACAAACCTAACCTATATTTTAGTTTTATAGTTATTATATTTCCCCCCTTCCTTTTTGAGAGTCATACTTAATCATATTGAGTCTCATATTCGCTCCTTATTCTATTTACTTATTTAGTCATAATTATTCCTTCCATTTATCGAAAATCATTATTTCTCCCGAAAATCATTATATCGCTTTGGTTTGTCTGTTGTTCCTCCTTCCATTTATTGAGCCAAAATTACGTAGTTCCTGGATTTCTAGAGAGTTATAATTTCCTGTAACTATTTATTGAGAGCCTTATTCATAGTTACTTACTCGCTTAATTTCTTGTCTTAGTTCATTTATTCATTTACTGAAACTCATACATATGATACCTAAATGTCCGAGAGGTAATCCACAAAAAGGAACTATTAATGTAGACGGATTGGTGTGTACCATTTTAAAGTACATGCGGTCTCTGTATTTAACTACATTGAAACGATAAAAAGTACTAAAAAAGAACAAGAAAAAAAGGATGGCATGAAGAATTATATGAATGGTCAACCTGTTCTCCTTTCTTATCTCTTGGGTACGAAAACATCGTGATAGGGGCAGTCAGTTGTGAATTACGAAATCTAATGTTTTCTTTCGGTATGATCTAGATCTATATAGATCTAAAATAATAGAATTATAGAATTCACTTTTAAAAAAGGGGAAAATTAAAAAGTTTGAACTTCATAGGCGATAGCTCTTCACTCACCCCACGTAATTTTTCTCTCTTATTAAGAAGTGTACGTAAAGTGATATTAAATTTTTTTTTTCTCTTACGAAATTGATTTTGGTAACAAAAAAAACCTATTCAAATACAAAAAGTACGTGCAACTATTACGATTACGCTTTTGAAATTATGGACACAAGATGACTGATGGGTATTATTTTATTACGATCTCCTTCACTATTCATGATTGTCATTTGTCGATTGGTTGAATTTGAAAAAAAAAAACGTTCAAAACCGGTTTCGTATAAGTATAAATAAATGTATAAAATTTAATATAAAACATTGATTAGTTTTTCACAAAGTGATTTTTTATTGCATAAAATATTTTTAATTTTTCAATAAAAAGGTTATGTCATTGTTTTTCAAAATCTACCAAGCTACCAAAGAAAATGAACGGAGACAAAACAATATAATGAATACTCTGCTCTGTTTTACCATTATCGTTGACATATGTGCAGTGCAGCCAACATTTGAACGTAAAGTATTTGGCCAATACTAAAATAAAATGTCAATTGGGCTGATGTGGCTATAGAAGTAGAAGAACGGGAAGTAAAACGATGTCAAGATGAAGAAAATTAATTTATTTATTAAATGTTTAGTGTTAATTATTGTTTATATTAGTTTAATTGATGCAGATATACCCGATTATCAAATGTGTGCTAGTAAAGATTGTTCAAGTGAGTGTACCCATGGTTTATTACACAACGGCCTGGACACGGGCAAGTTTTATGTCACTATTGATAAGTGGTGTCTGTGTCCATATCGTTATTTTTTTTTGCTTTTCCAAATCAATATTGGATTAAAATTATAATGCAATATGTTTTTTTCCAGAGTTAATTTCAACTGGGAAGACAGCATCGACATATATTGCTGGCAATAAATATATGGTGTCGTTTGAACCAAACACTCCGGTTAATATTTTTTCAAAGTTTGCCGGTAAAAACAAGGATGTTTGGGGCGTCGAAATAAATGGGAAACGAGGTTTTGCTCCAAAATCCCAAATAATTGAAGATAGTGTTAAAGTTGCAGGCTCTAAACTTACATTTAAAGTGCCAATGGAACTTTCCGTTACAGATACAGACAAAATCGATGCAAAACAAAAATTAGAAAGCGATCTAAATGATAATCAGACAAAAGGTGATTTAGGCGAAGAGGTGTCTGGTGAACATATTTTGGGAAAGAAAACTATAGAAAATGATGAAAATCATGATAATACTATGCAACCAGACTTTGGTGATTCGTCAGATGTACAACCGCCTGTTTCTATGGAAGATAGTGGTCCGTTTCTCGGTCGTACGTTCGGTGGAGCCAGACAAAATTCCAATCATCAGTCAATAGATAATTCGTTAGAAATAAATACTGAGAAAAAAAATGACCAGCAAGAAGATGAGAATCAAATTGAAGACGGTTCCAATAAAATAATAGAAAATAATAGTGAATATAAAGAGGAACAAAATCAGGAAGCTGATTTTGGTAATATGACTCTACCAAATCCCGAAAATCAGACCGAAATAGAAGAAAATCAAGAGAAAATCACTATAAAACAAAATTCTGAAAGTATTACCACAGATACAATAAAAAATCTAAATAATAATGCAGAAGATGAACGGTCAAAAAACGTTACAAGTTCAATAGACACTGCTCAACGTAATGTTCAAAATAAAATGGAAGAAAATGTCAATGATGTTTATGAAAATACAACAAACGTTGAACAAGATCAACCAAATTTGTTCACAACTACATCTCCAGATATTCAAGTAGATCCAATAAGGCCTCCTATAAATGAAATTCCACCTACAACCCCATCACCTTTAATGAAGGATCATACTGTTTCTCCAAATGTTGTAACACCATTACAAGATAATCCAAATCCAATTCAATCTGAACCACAACAGGAAGTTAATGCTACACTATCACCATTACAAAATGCTAAAAATATCTCATTGACAACCACAATGAAAGAGACTGAAAAGCATATGGTCGATGAATTGAATGCTCAGAAAAGTTCTGCTGAAAATATTACAAGTGCTGTTGGAAATCAATCTGCAGATATTCCAAATCCATCTGAAAATCATATGGCCATTCAATTGAATGGTCAGAAAAGTTCTGCTGAAGATATTAAAAGTCCTGTTGGAAATCAATCTGCAGATTATCCAAATCCATCAGAAAATCATATGGCCATTCAATTGAATGGTCAGAAAAGTTCTGCTGAAAATATTACAAGTGCTGTTGGAAATCAATCTGCAGATAATCCAAATCCATCTGAAAATCATTTGGCCGTTCAATTGAATGGTCAGAAAAGTTCTGCTGAAACTATAAGTCCTGATAGAAATCAATCTGTACATAATCCAAATTCAATTCAATCTAAACCACAACAGGAAGTTAATGCTACACCATCACAAGATATTGTTGATGAAACAAAGGCAAACGGAAGTTATTACAATTTGCCAACTGAAGACAAACCGACACAGCTATCAGCAGAAAATGTGACATCAAGCACTCAGCCACCATTACTGACGGAGAAATTAACAAGTCCTGTTGTTGGGACAACATCAAACAATGATACTGAGGATTCCTCTACCAAACCATCAGTTCAGGGAGCAACTGATCTAGATTCGGGTAATAAAATTGGGATTATGCCACAAAAGGAAAATAATCCAATGGATAATATAAAGCCAAAAGGCGAATTCACTTTGAATAGTATCGTCCAGGGAAATATTATCCATAATAATAATATTGCTGATATTGGTCCTCATACAGTAGATAATAATAATAATAATAATAATAGTGACACAACATTGACAGATAAGCTTGACAGCGCAGGTCTAAGTGAAGATGCATTAGCAAAACAAAAAGTTTCAAATAATTTAGATACCGAACTTAACAAAACAAATGAAATGATAGAACCCCAATTACCATATTCAAGTGGTTCTAATCCACAACTAGAAACACCAAATGATAAAATTCCAGTTGAAGAAAATGTTTTGGCCGACGATTCAATTCAAATCATTGACGAAAACTTAAACACAACGAATCAGTCCGATAATGTCGAATATATTGTTCCATTACCATCAATTGATGCGGCTATTTTGGATGATGCGACACTTAAAACGTCTGTCAATTCTGATCCGGCTGTAGATAATATTGTTATTGTAGCCCCATCAGAAGTGGTTTCTGCAGAAGATAGGGGATTTTTTGCCAGTTTATTAGCACAAATTAATGATTGGTTTGGTTGGACGGAGCCAGAAAAAATTATTTCTATTGAAATGAATGTGATGAAACATAAAAAATCCATTGAAGATATACTATTTCGAGATGAACATCATCCGGTGAAACGGGACGTTGGTGAGTATTGAGAATTTAGAATAAGAATAAGAAATAGAATAAGAATTTAGTAATAATGCATTAAGGATGATTTTTGTGAATTTTCAGACTTTTGTTTCGAGTAATGGAATACGTTTCTGGCTTCTGTTTTGCCAGTATAGCTAGAGCCACTTTTGACCATTTTTCTATGTCTTCAATGTTCAATGTCTGACCTTTTCGTAATGTACGAAAAGAGAGAGACTTTAAAATTGATTGGCCTAGTAACGGTTCGACCTTCTTGAAGAAGATCAGTATTTCCCTGGGCACTGCTTCCCCTATCTCTATTGAGGTTAGGTAATGCACTCATATAGGACGTGTTCAGCTATTTCTTCGTCCACAATGCATAGTCTGCAGACACTGTCTTTGACCAGTCCAACTATATGCATGTTGTATTTTAGGTGACAATGGGCTGATAAAAGGTTCATTAGTGTCTTTATTTCAACTTTTGTTAGTTTTAGAACATTTTTTGCCTTCATTTTAGTGAATGGCACCATGTTTAAGTTGTAAATGAGTTAAACTGGGTTAACATAATTACTGGTTTAGTAGACGCATGACAAATATATTTTTCCCCCGGGGAAGTAATCACTTTTTACATCAGTAAAATAATGACTCAAACAATTTCTCAAGGATGACACCAGTGATGACCCTCTCGATGTTTACAATATTCCATTCCAATTGCCTATACCCTATACCTAAATAAATACAGAATGATTGATTGGTATTGTTTCAATTTGTACACCGCTTAAGATTACAAGAAAAACACATATAAAACTCCCCGATATACTTCCATAAGATTCTATGTCTTTAAATTATTTATATCTAGCGTCCATGTGTATTGTGATATTTTTGGCACTTAAGGTGTCAGCAGTTTAGTTGAGATTAGTTGATTTAAAATTAATTTTTTTGTTCGATTTATGTACCTACACAAGCGCACCGCAGCACTGAGAAACATGTACATTAGGGTGGTCCAAAAAAAGTTAAAATCTCAAATGAAAAACGCATACCCTCTAATAAGTTTTATTTTATGATAAAAAAAATCTACAACAAATTTTAGTCTGATCAATTAAGCTTTGGGGGTCACGCAGACCACTTCTTTCTTCGAAATATGCAGTAAGCTTGTAATTTATTTATTTTTCGATTAAACTAATAGATTTTATAATAATAATTCAAAAACGTCAAATTATGAAAAATCTCTGCATAATTCTAAGAAAGAAATGGTCTAGGCGACCCCTAATCGCTTAATCGATCAGATTAAAAGTTTTTGTAGATTTTTTTTATCATAAAATAAAACTTATTAGAGTGTATGCGTTTTGTATTTTAAAAGTTTAATTTTTGGACCACCCTAATGCATGTTCATTGATCAATTTAATAGAATTCAATACATATTAACGTAAAGGTAAATTAACTAAAGACATGGCTACATATCTACATATAATAGAGGTTTCCTGAAATCTAAATACATATAAAAATGTACGATTAACGATATATGTACTTTTTAATTGCAATTACAACAATTACCAATCTCTTTACGTTTTCGTTTTCGTTTTCATTTGAATAATATGCAAATTAAAAAAAAATGTGTTGGCAACGCTTAATGGATGACCTTTGCTACTATTTTTGTACTTTGTTGTTGTCGTAAATATAGAATTTCTATTAAATTGTTCAAATTAAAAACATTTTCACTATATACTTAGTTTAATACTTGTGTTAATAGTGTGATAAACAATAAAAACAACTTCCAGATACCGACGAATTTTGTGAAGCCATCTCACCGGATTCATGTCCAAATTCGAAAAAAATCCAACGTTCAAATGGCATTAAAAGTCCATCCGTATTGAGTGTAGATCATGCTGAGCCGATTATCGATAAATTCCGATCAATGCCCGACTACGATCAAATGCTAAAAGCATTAGCCGAACAACTTATCGATAAGGCCGATATGATTGTCTGGTTAATTATTACGGCATTTACGCTGTTAATGTTTACGTTGGGACATCGTTTCATTTCAAAGAGTAGCAAACAAAATGTCCTTCTATCGAAATTGAACATATTGGAAAGGAATTTGATGACATCTAGCAAAGAGTGTGAGATATTAAAAATTGATTTGATAGATACCAGAGGTAAATTGGCCAGCATCGAAGATAATTCATTTGGTTCGAATGAGATGGTGATTGCATTGAAACAGGAATTGGATAATAGTGAACAAAGTCGATTGGAATTGATGGATCAAATTTCTTCATTGGAAAAGGTGAGCCCATATTTTTGTCTTTTATCTGAGTTATTATCATCACAGCTCTGGGCGGGCCTTGGCCTAACTCATAAACAGCATTCAACAGCGGTTAATTTGTTTACATTATGTGATTGCTGATGGTCACATAATACACCCTTATCCGGCCTTGGGAATATTTCAGTTGAAAACACTCCCAATTGCCAAATTCCACAAATTCTCCCTTAAGATGTTTTTTTTCTAACATTTGAAGTGTTTCCCTTCGATGAATCAACAACCAGCAGTTATTCCTTGAAATCATGCCCTGAACCTACAATTTTAAGTAGAATCCGGACCTACTTGGCCCAATGTTCAAACTCCGTACAATAGCAAAACAATTCATATTTTACTCCTCCAGACAGTGATCAAACCCGGGGCCTCTCGTTTCAAAGGCATAACCTTTACCATTGAGCCATTTGGTCGGTGTTATCTGAGTGATTTGTTAATATAAATGTTTTGTCATTTAAGGAATTGGAAAATGCAGCCGAAGCCGGACTTGAATTGAATAAAATGGTATCGGATTTATTGAGTAATCAAAGTGGTAGTGATTCAATAATCAGTAGTGTTGAAGAATTACAAAAACAACTTAATGAGCAACAAGGTAACTGTATACAGATAAAACGGAGATAGATAGAGATTTGTAACAATATTTTTTATAGCCACAACAATATCCATAAATGCTTTACTAGCCGAAAAGAGCAGAGAAAATAGTGAACTCCAAACTTTAATATCTCAGAATTCCACGGAATATGACAAGGAAATGGAAGAGCTGCGAACCAGCAACGAAACGTTAAAAACGGATAAATCCAATTTGGAAGCTCGACTTAAGGAACAGATTAGGTTACTTGAAACTAATCTAAACAAGGAACTTAGTGTTAGTACACTGAACTCTCTCTCTCTCTCTATATCTATCTTCTTTTTCTATCAATTAATTGTAAACAATTTCAGATTAAATCCACTGAATTATCCAAAATCATTAAAGAACACAAAGAATTACGGGCTAAATATGACGAAACTCGATTGTCCTCTCAAATGAATGAGTCTCGTGTTCAAGTACTCGAGAATCTAGTTAAGGACGCTAAAAATACCGAGGATCTCAATGAATTTATGGACGCGGCTAATGTACAAGCGAAAATTTTAGCTCTTACAAAGGAGAAAAACTTTTTGAAAGATAAACTCGATGGTGAAGTTGAGGCCCGAAAATTATTGGAGGATCATGTGAAAGTTGTTACCGAAGAAGTATCAATGTTGCGACATGAATACAATCAGGCCGAAAAGGATAAATTGGAAGCGCAAACAAGACTGGAAGTATTATCCACTTATTTTAAGGAGAAGGAAATGCAACTTCAAAAGTAAGTTGAAAAGAACAATTATTGTGAATTGACAATTGAAAACTTCTTATTACAGAGAATTAAGTATTAAAGAAGCGTTAAGCATGAAGCAACAAGGTGAAACAACTAGTACGGTGGAAAGAATCAGAGGGCTTCAGTCAGAAATTCAAAATCTGAAGTAAAATTTTTGAAAAATACTGTATTGTGCCAAGATTTTTTGTATTAACCAATTTTAGGTCTCAAAATGATTCACTAAAAGCTGAAATTGAAGCTCAATCAGCTGCACATAAAGCGCAAATTGGTTTGGCCGAAAATCGAGCGCATGAATCGTGGATTAATGCCAGACAGGTTGAACGGCGACTGGAAGAATCCAGATCGGAAGCAAGTGCTTTAAGGAGAAAGCTGACATCTATAGTTGGAAATTCTTCTGGCATTGAAAATAATTTACAAAATCGTAATTACATTGAAAACATTAGCAGAATAGATCGTGACAATGATGAGCATTTTTTTTTTACTTAAAAGGTCACAGTTCTGTGGATGGATTATCAAATGACATCAACAATGCACCATCACCTATTCACATGGATCCAACAGGTTCTTCAATGATGATTGGCTTACCGCCACCATTCCTACCGCCGCCACCATTTATGCCACCACCTTTTATGCCTCCACCTCCATTTATGCCACCCGGTGAAATGCGTCCGCCACCCTTAGGTCGGCTAATGTCCCCACCTCCATCAAATCGATATTCACCGGGCATCCTAGACGATCGCGATCGATACGATCGTGGTCGTTACACACCCGATAGATACAATAATTATCCGGATATATTGTCACCATATGAGACAGAGACTGACTTTAGTCCGCCCATATCACCGGAACCACCACGGTCTGGTTATAGAGATCGGGGCTACAAACACTATTCACCATCACCGCCACCACCGCCAGATAGTAGGAGTAAGAAATCGAGCAGCAAAGGTAGTAGCTATTCAGATGAAGATTGGTAATGTTGTCATGATGGTTGCTTTTTGTCCATTATTTTTTTTGTTTTTTTTTTTATTAATCCATTTTTGGTGTTTGATTGCCGGAATGTACAACCCCTTTAATTAGCTTTAATATATAAATTTATATTGGCTTTTTCGAATTTTTGTGGTTGGTTTTATTTTGTAAATACATAAAATTTTATTCATCATTCCGTTTGCTTCGAAATTTACTTTTATTTTCATTACTTTTGGTCATTTTATTTGTTTAAAATATATTGCAAAGCTTTTTTATTGGATATTGGAGACTTTGGTGACGAAAATGTTTTTTTTTTACGCAAAGCACTTTTTTAACGTGCGAAGAAAATATTTTGTAGTTGAGGTGCAAAATTTAGTTTATGTTTTAAAAAATAGATTTAATTTTTATTATTTGTAGTTTATGGGAAATCTCTCAGAGTAAAAATTTTTAGCAAACCGGCAAGCAGAAAGTCGACACATCTTTGTTCTTGGCCCCCCGGAACAGTTTTCGCCAGGTATCTCTATCTTCTTCTCCAATTCCATACGCCGAGTAGTTGTGCGCTGTTCTGACCAACTGAGTCTAGCCATATTTTCCTAGGCTTTTCTGGCTCCAATTTTCTATCTGTCTTGCCCATAAATGCTTTCTTTGGTATGTTCAGTCTTATCCATTCTCTGTACATGTTTTTATCTCAATATTTGATATCAAACTTCAACCACTATCTCCCACCTTTTTTCCCTATGACCGATATGCAAATATTTTGTGTACAATAGACTAGAGCAGCGATTCCCAAATAAAGGGTCGCATGCAACTAAAACTGGGTGAATGCATTTTTCAAATAATAAAATTGTTTACATAATATTGTAAACTCCTCTCATTAATAAGTGGGATCAATGTCTGCACTGAGTATTAAGCTTTGTTACAGCAGTTATTCTGTAATGTAAACCATGCTTCAAAATATTTGAATATTTCACATTCAAACATTCGATTATGTGAGTGGGTCACGAAATTGATATGAGTTGAAAATTGGATCGCATAATAAAACGGTTGAGAATCGCTGGACTAGTGGGTAGCTACACTCCCTTTGATGCAGTTAGAAATACAGTGGCGATGCTTATTAGTTTAATTTCGGTTCCCCTACCGTTATTCAACTACCTATAACAGTATATTGTCTTCAGTACTGGAACAAATCGTACAAAGTGTGTAGGAAAGATTTTTGGAATTGTACCTAATAATAATTTTCAAAAAAAAAACGGCTCTGAAAAATATTGATATTTATAGTTCGCTACAAGTGAAAATGGTTCTAAACGGTGAATTGTGTTGCGGTGAATTGTGCTACAGTGAATTGAGTTACAGTGAATTGTCAAGCGGTTACTCATACTATTACTGAAAGTTACTTCAACGCCTAAATTGTGTTATGATGATGAATTATCGTGCGGTTACCCTATATCCTATACACTATCACCTATACTATAACATAATCTCCTCTGTTCATCACCGCATTGGTCATCATGACGCTTAAACGCTTAAAATTTTCCCCATTATTTTTATTTCAACATCTCAATTATGTTGTGTGTGATTTTAAATTCATTTCGTATCCTATTTTTTTTCTTATTTGCTTTCAATGGTCGCATGAAGAACTATGCAGGAGCTTTTCTCAATTAAAAAGATTTTGGAATTCATTGGAATCAAAACTATAGTGTAGGTTATTGTTTCAAAATAACATTTTGATTTATATATTTATATATACAAAATCATTGCTCATTATGTTTCGTAAAATGTGTATTATAATATATAAGGTACATACATAATGTACGTAGTTGTGCAAACATTCAATAATGTATATTTATATTTTTCAGGCGGACGTAGCTCTGGCAGCATAGACTCTTTAGGTTCTAGAAAAAGTCACGGTGGCAAAGTATAAATTAAAAAAATTATTACATTCTCTACATTGTTTTGTTGTTGTACAATCTACCCTACTACTTACTTATCTACCATTTATAATGTTTTGTACATTTTTTGAGTCTACACAACAAGCCCCAAATAGGCAAAAAATATTAAATTATATAAAAAAAAAAAATTAAATAAAAATAATCTAAACTCATTATAAGTAAGATATCCGCAACATTTGACACATCATACATACAATTTCGAACGATTTCATTCATCTTGACCATCTTTTTATTCGAAATCGAATTAAATCGTGTGATTAAACAAAATAATTTTAAACATTTTTTTTTTCTCGAGCAAATGTATTATAAAATGAAAAATTTGTTTATATAATTCGAATGTCGAATTTCGATTACAAAAATATCCAAAGATATGCATTTTTGTTATTATTTTGTGTAAAATACATATATACATAGTATATTATATAATTTTTGTAGAAAAAAATTTAAATAAATTTTATTTCTAAGGGATTTAAAGTGAATTATAATTCATATTTATTATTTTAGTTAGTTTTTATCGCTAATAGACCTTTTTATAACGTTGCATTGTAAAACCCATCGAACTTATATGGCGGATACTGCATAAAATACGTTACGTAGACATTTTGAAATAAAAGATGGAATCTGTCTTAATTTTATCAGTGTTGGTAATCTCGTTATTCATTATTACTTATTAAATTTTTAATTAATAAAATATTTCTTTTCGGTTTCGGATTTTTAATTTTTGTGCCTGCAGTGCACTATTTAAATATTTGTTTTTGTTTATCGATTATCGTACGTATCAAAGATAATTAATTACAACGAACTAAAATATTTAGTGTGAGTGTGTTTCATATCATCCAAAGTAGGAATATTGGTTAATTGGTTTTAGATAAGTTGAATAAAATATAATTTTAATGATGATAAATCAATTAATAAATTAAGAGTGTAATTTATAAAAAAAACAACAAAACAGTAAAATTATAGATATACAAACTGTGTGTGTATTTAAAAATTTTGTTTTGAGTAATTTTTTTTAGGTAGAAATTTGTGAAAAATATTGGCAAATATTGTAAAAATATAGACCACTAAAGCTGGCCAAATTGCTCAGTGGATTGAGTGGTTGCCTTTGGAGCAGGAGGTCCCGGGTTCAAGTCCGACTGGGGTTGAAACCAGACAAAGTTTTTCTCTGGTGTGTTGACTTTAATTTGTGGCGGGTGGTTAGATTGCACTTAAAAAAACAGTCTAGAAATTGCATTATCAGAGAATGACGGTGCTTAAAGGGTGTCAGGTGAAATGGCAAGCATTTGTAAGGTTTCCAGGAGAAACATCTCAAGTACTGCATTTCACACAACACACAAAGAAGATGTCATTTCAATTTGATAAATGTATATTCAGTGGTAACAAAACGGCACAATTGTGCTAATTGGTAGATCAAGATAGATCTCGCCACAAAGAAGAAGAAAGCTGGAATTGGATATTAGGTGAGCGATTAATTTTAATATTTATCAAATTTAGGAAACATTTTTTTCTTTTTCATATTTTCCCAATTTTCTCTTACATGTTCCTTAGGTTTTTCGATAAGAATCCTTAAAAAATTATATATCTTAAAAACGGGACTATTGTTCGAATAACTTTTCTTCCGTAGTTAAGTTCTACGAATATTTATTAGACCATCGATCATTAGGGTTCGTAGGTATATTTCTAATGATAGGATCTAATTTGCTCGTCCTTTAGTATTTAATTTGAATTTTCCAAATGTTTATAATAATTTTGTTATTTTTTTATTTTCCATCCAGTTTAAACATTGTGTTACATTTTTTTTGCATTATCTAAGTTATTAAAACCTTTAAATCAAATTATAACTTAGAGTTAAGTGTCAGGGTTTTTGTCACCGTTTCATTTGTGTTGTGACTTGATGAACCATTTCCTGTCTCATCTTTCGAAAAACCCAACTTATACAAACCCACAATGCCAGCACTACCAATTCCATAATTATGCTGTAAACCAATCTTAGCATTTAGGACTTGCCGTTTATCGGCCAGACCACGTAATTGCCAACACAGTTCACAACATTGTGCCAATCCTGTAGCCCCAAGCGGATGTCCTCTAGCAATAAGACCGCCACTGGGATTAATAACATATTTACCACCATACGTATTATCTCCTCGATCAATAAAATCGGCAGCTCTGCCAGATTCACAAAAACCTAACGCTTCATAGGTGATCAATTCATTTGAGGAGAAGCAATCATGAATCTCTGCAACATCCACATCTTCAGGTTTATAGTTGGTTTGTGCAAACACTTTTTCAGCCGCATATTTTGTAACGTCGTATCCAACTATTTTCATTATACTTCCATCATTGAATGTTGATGGTAAATCGGTAGCCATTTCTAGTGCTAAAATTTCAACGGCTTGATCTTCTAAGCCACAAGATCGTACAAATTGTTCGGATGCTAGAACACAAGCGGCCGAACCATCACTAGTTGCGCTGCATTGGAGTTTTGTTAGTAATTCATGAATTTGCGTTGAATTCTGAATTTCCTCCATACTATATAGGTCCTGAAACTGTGCGTATGGATTGTTGACAGAGTGTTTGTGATTTTTATAGGCAATCTTGGCAAAATGTTCTGGTTTTGTACCATATCTTTCCATATGCTCAATGCCAGCATTACCAATCATTTGCGGATTGATTGGGACTTTAGTTAGGGGGCGTATTTTCGACATTGCTTTTATATGTTTTCCGATCGGATTTGGTCGATCTTTGTACTAAAATTACATTTATATTGAGAGTATTTTGGTAAAGAAATTCAAGCTGAGGGAGTAGGGGGAGGACGATTACCATTGAAATTAGAAATCCTCGTTGCATCTTTTCAAAGCCCACAGCAAGAACACAATGATTATTTCCAGTTTGAATCAGTTGCTTAGCTAGATAAAGAGCTGTCGATCCGGTAGCACAATTATTGTTGACATTATACATTGGTATCCCAGTTAGACCTATTTCATATAATGCTCGTTGGCCACAAGTAGAATCACCTATAATATAAAAATTATAGAATCGATGATTACGTACTTAAGAAAGTATAATCGCTCGCCATAAACGTAACCAATGCACGCCTGTTCAATTTGGCTGTATTGAATTTTGGCATCGTACAAAGCTTTTGTTACCGATTCCTTGACCATTTCCGGATAGTCGAAATTTTCACGTTTGCCAGGTTTTTCAAACTGTGCAAATAAATTATTATTACATAGAGCGGCTATAGTGGGGAAGTGTGTAAATGTGATTTTGTATTGGTGGTGTACTTTTAAAATTTTTTAAAATTTAAAATTTCGATTACGAGTTAACCCAATATCTGAGGTTATTAGGTCAAATAGTTTTAGGATGATGTATAATTTATTACAACACTCACTTTTGTCATTCCACATCCGATAACATAAACTTTGGGTGTCCAACTCATAGTTTTTACTGTTCAAAAATCACTCTAAATGTTGAAATATTATGCTCAGGTAGTTAGTCGGCTCATAAATTGGATAAAAATTATTTATAATCTACAATCATTTAAGTACGTTTACCACGGCTAATTAGTTAGATCTAATTGGAAGATTTTTTGAACATTTTACAATGTTAGATTACGCATTAATAAATTGTGTCTTGTATACTACATAAGTCAGTAGTGGTTCGTAAAGTAGGTGCTTAGTATATGTCATAGATCGTCCATAGTTATCAATTGGAACTTTTTACAGAGATAGATTGAAAAATGCGCTAACCATTAATGGTAACTTTGTCAACGTCAGTGTTAATCTGGCCTACTATATGAATATGACTAATGCTTGTTTAGCTTATAATGCCCTATTAGTACTAATAGGAGAGCTCTAATGACCGCCTGTTTACCTGATCAATTTTCTCAACACAGACCTTTTGGTTCCAATTAGTTGACATCCAGTAAGAAACATCCAAAGAAATGGCGGTGAAATGATTTCGATAATTGCAATTTAATATTTTTTAAAGTAATTTGATTATATGGAAAAAATAAAAATTAACCGTCACTGTTTGGAAATCATCTGAGTGCAGAGGTCAAATTTTATTTAATAAACATATTCCGAGAGTCACTAACGTAGAGATAAAAATATGAACGAGTTGTTGATGAAGTACAAACATTCGTCATAATTCAAAAATAATTTTTTTTACATTAGGTATTGTGTTTCACAAAAAAAATTAAGTTTTTACAATTGGGATTTCAAATTGCGAGCATGAATTGGGAAACCATGACGATATAAACCAACAACAACAGCTCCTCCAAGTCCAAGATTATGTTGCAATCCAATTTTCGCATTTGCAACTTGTCGCTTATCGGCAATGCCTCGCAATTGCCAACACAACTCTGAGCATTGTGCCAATCCAGTAGCTCCAAGAG
>JANSTT010015586.1:0-21563 GCA_026745375.1 Platyura marginata | reverse complement strand
TAGACGTTAATTTTAAATATTTTTCTGACTGGTACAATAATTAGATATCAATTCACCGAAACAAGACAAAATACTTTAAATTGCATAATACGAACAAAAATATGACGTGATATGTATTAGAAATTTGTGTTTTTGTTGTTGCCTTTATTTGTATTTCCACTAGTGTAGTATTTTCAATTAAAACAACACTTTTTGTCTGTAGTTAAGTTTTTCTGTTGTTGTTATTTAATTTTTTAAATTATTATGCTGCCAATGACGTTTTAATGTACAATTTTCTATTTTTCATTTTCTTTTTTTTTTCTTCTTTTTTTTCTTTTTTTTTTTGGGAAAATATTCGCAGTGAATAGGAAAGAATTTTAAACGAAAACGTCATTGAATGCAAACTCTGAATGGAAAAAAAAACAAGAAAGCTTTTGTTGTAAAGGAAATGAAGTGCCTTTTATTGTGATATCATTTCATTCTGTATGAGTTTGTAGTTTTGTTGATCTATTATGAAATTTTTTTTTCTTTCTTTCTTCAGTTTGAAGCTGTTTGTCTATGAAAATATATTGAGAGCATCTTATTTACTTTTTTTTTTTTTTTTTTTTTAAAAATGCATTTTTTTGAGATAATTAAAAGGGAAAAAATTACTTAGAAGCAAGACAAACTGATTTTCAATTATAAAGTTTTTATGGGGACAGTTTTTTTTTTTAAATATTTTTCAAAAATATTTTTCCACATATTTCTTTTTTTTAATTAATTATGGACAATTTTTTTTTAAAAACAGGATTTCTTTAGATTTTTTTTCACCATCTATATTTGTTTGTACATAATAGGGATTATATAAGTTAAGTTAGGTATTTCAGATGTTGCGAAAACACTTCAATTGTTTATAACATACAAATTGATTGTCTAAGTATTTGGAATACACATAAAGAAAAATCCATAGGTTCAATATATGAAAAAGACGAAAATAAATAATAAATTTATTGGGACTAAAGGTTACTTAAATATTCCCCAAAATTTATATGAAATTATATACTCCACCGAAAACAAACAATTACGGGCATTCACGTTTGTTTCTACCTTCAAAAAAAAAAAAAATAACTAAAATATCCACATGGCGTGCGTCTGTCGTACCAGTTTATAAATATTAAATTCAATTTTGCTATAGATTCAATAGTCCATAATAGTTGATCCCAATGGATGAGTTTATTCAGTCGTAACGCGACAATTCTTGGACATATGCTTTTCTCATACAAAATGAATATACCACACCACGTCTCTAATCCAGACGATTTTTTCTTTTCTTTTTTTTCCTTTTTTTTTTTTTTGGTTTGTTTGTTTTCTACTTCAAGTTCTAGCATAATATGGATGTGGCTTTTATATAAAGCACATATTATATCGATAGAATAGAAAAAGTGAAATTGTTCTCGTTATATTGTCATGGTTCGTGTAGAGCCAGTGAAGTATCCACAATTCAAAAGTATAGGTACATGTGTTTTGAGATTATATAAAAGAATATCGTAGTGGATGTTGTTTATGATTGAATTAAATTCTTTATACGCACATAGATATGTATCTGTTTTTATTACATTTAGTATATTAGTCGATAGATTAATTTTTTTTATGATTAGCGAAAAGGTTTTTTCACTTCTCGCGAGGTACTAATTAACATTTTTCATTGAATTGGATTTAAAAGATTTTTCACTTCTCGCGAGGTACTAATTTACATTTTTCATTGACTTATATTTTAACACTAATTGGACATTTTGATGATGCTGCTGCTGCTGCTGCTGTTAAATAACATACCGCCACTATCATTTTTGTTGATCTGTTTTGGAGAGTTTTGTATTTTGAGTGAGAATATAGACAATATCTCAAAAGATAACTCAAAAGAGAACACGTGAACATGAACTATTCAAAAGATGATGCTGAGCAAATTATATAGATTTTAGAATTTTATTTTATGTTAATCCTTTCGGGATCAAAGATTTTTTTTTTAAACTGAAATTTGGTAGAAATTTCCAAAAAACAAATTTATTTAACAAAAAATTCTGGAAAATTGATATTAACTTTTTCAGGATTAAAGATTTTTTTAAAACGGAAACCTGACTTTTCCGAAAAAATTCTGGAAAATTAAAATTAATATAAAAATGTAAAATTTTGAACAGAAAGTCTTATTAGAAGATTTATTTAGTACAGAAAAGGTGAACAAACAGCAAGCGTCGCTGTAATACCCAAAATTTATCGTTATGCTTCTCAAATTTATTTCAAATAAAAACTTTAGCAATTAAGTAGTTCAAAATCAATACTTAGCTAAAATTTTAGGAATGATCTTGCTTTAAATATTTAAGTAGGTAATCCTTTTAAAAGGATAAATACACAAATTTTTGTTTATCTTTTAATTCTATCTTATAAGTAGATATATACTTACATATACCTGGATATATTCATACTTGGTAATTATTCGATTCGTTAACCATAATTTTTTTTTGCGTTGCTTTAAGAGACGTTTATAAATTTGTTTTGAAAAAGGTCAACTTTTGACTAGAAAAAGCTTTTTTTTCCCCAAACAAGATAAATATAGAAATTAATTTTGACATAAAAAAGTACATTGACATTTTTATATACTTACATCGTGTAGTGTATAGTACATAGCAATGTATGTAACTAGGTACAAGAGAAGCGTCTCGTCCAATTTTAGGTACGAAAAATTATTTATCAAAATCAAATTCAATATCCTTTTCAGCTTCACATGAACAAAATGTTCTTTGTCGTATTTACCTATACACAACTATACCCATACAATATACCTACAATATACGAGTAATAGATATAAAAATATATATACTTACACATGTATACAAATTTTATTTTCAATCTCATTTATAAGTAATTTTCTTTAGGAGCGCATAAAAAGAAAATTCATTTCTTCTTTTAAGATTTCCTTTTTCAACTCATGAATAAGATAAAGAAAAGTAAAAAAAAATACTGTATAACGTTTCATGAATACACTAGACAGTCTTGTATCCGAACATTTTTGTAAACATTCTATATACAACACAGATACTTTTTCTACTTCTTAAAAATTTTAATAAAAAAAAAAAGAATTTTTTTTTGTATTTTTCGTTTACTTACTGATTTTTCATATTTTCCGTTTTGTGAATGTAACACACACAAACAAATTCAAGATGAAAAAAAAAAAAAATTGAGTAAACTTTCTCGAATAAATATATACGAAATGGGTATATTTTTGTCATTGCCATTTAAATTAAAAAGTTTTTTACAAAATTATTTTTTTTTTATAATAAAAAGCTACATAAAGAAGTTCATATTATTATCGTTTATCTCTTTATAAATCAGAAAAGTGTTTTTTGATGTCACATAAATCACTTGGTTCTTGTTTTTAGTTTAAAAACAACAATAAAAATAGTAAAGTAATAAAGTAAACATTTTTTAAAAATTGAAAATATTTAACAGACTCTCAGTGTATTTTTGTGTGTATTTTTTGTGATGTTTAATTTTTGAAAACATTTCCAAAATTTACAGTAAACTATGGTGGGACAATGAAATCGATTATGTATATTTGTATGATTGATGAGTGGGGCAATGCCTTACTAGCCTACCACATACTGTCGCCACTGATTTTTTTTCTTTTTTCTTATTCTTTTTTTGTTAGGAGACGAAAAATTAACCTCTTCAGGGATATTGACACATTGTACCAAAATTATTGTTATTTACTATAACAATACTTTTTTAGAATTGAAAAACAATCTAAAATTTGTCCCTGAAGAGTAAATATATTACTACATACTATTTAGTTATATTGAAAAAAAATCTCTAAAAATGGTGTAATATGTGAATATTAAATTTTTATTGTTCAAGTGACTTCAATATTCTTACGTTTTTCCACCTAAAATTTATTATGATTTATTTTTCGGTCTGTGTATAAAATTTATTAAAAAATATAAAAATTTCTTATATTCAATTCTTATAAATTTTGCTGTGCACGTTCTACTTGTGTATGTGTGTGTGTATAATACACTATACAGTCAAAAATAAATAGATTTTTTGCCAAATATGGGTATATTTCTGGGGTATATAGATGGAAAAACATGCGATTGCTTGTTTTCGTACTATTCCCTTCCACATCGCCAATTCCATACCATAAAAGTATAAAACTCCTGCACATACCGAAAAATAGACATGTTCTATAAAGTAGCTCTTTTGTACACACAGAATAACATACTTATATGTCATAGCTTTAACAAGAAATTTACGTTATTCACGAACTTTTCGTTTCTGATATTGCCTCATAAAATCCAAGACCAGATGTAGCTTTTCCCAAGGATTTTCCAAAAGCAACGAAGAAGTAACAAAAAAAAAAAAAAAAAAACCCACTCACAATTCCATCCTTTCCTTTACACTCTAGTTATACGCGTGTACGTACCTACATACATACCATTTGGATAGGACAAATAACATTTGAAAGAGTTAGTTTGGTAACACAAACAAAAGTGAGTTGTGACGGAGTCGCTTCTTCTATTCGTGTGTCTCCATTTTTCGCTATCTATACTTTACCTTAAATTGGCTTAAAGTCGGGATTCGAATAAAATAAATACACAATTTATTTATATCCATTTTCTGCTATTTTTTTTTTTTTTTTTACAATTCTGTTGTTTTGTATTATATAAATGTAGTATACATTATAGACAAATTTAGTGGATGATGTAGCTAATGGAGAAAATTGCCAAAAATAATGTCGTTGCGTCAATGTTACAGCAATTTGATTTGACAATTTCTTTTTATTGTTTTAAGTAAACTTTAGATGGGAAAATAATGGCGGATTGGGTGTTATACGACCTTTAAAACCATGGGGGAAAACATATTTTAATAAAACGACGTAGTACTGACTGGCTGTAAACTTTATTTTGATACAATTTTATGATCGTAACAAAAAAGGAAGTATTTAATATATACATATATACATATATTTATATATGGATACATAGAATTTGAATGAATATACATAAAATACGTACTCACACTGGGAGTTCATTTTCGTTATCGTCTTTTTGTGGCCTTAGTAGCTCAGAACTGATCTCAATATCCGAAAATCGAATTAAAGTCATTTTAGATTATTTTTAATTGACACATAGTCAGATATTAATTTGAAATAAAATCTAGGACCTAGGATTCAGGTTAGTAAGGAGATTTTTTTAGAACATTTTGATTTTTTAATTTTTCAACCATTCCACAGACGAAAGTCATTTCGTAGCTGTACAATGGCCGTTTTCGTTGTAATATCGCAGTTTTTGTTTAATAGGAATCCAGGTTTTATCTGTCGATTTATTAGAAGTTCATGAATATTTTTGTGGGTTACTGTATTTTCAAAAATTCTGGTTTTTAGTAATTTTTTGAAGTTTTTATGTTAAAATTTAAATACCAACAAATATAACAAAAGAGTGTTATGCCACCATACTTGGTAGTATGATTGCCATATTGCATCAGTTGTATGTTCATTTTTTATCCACATCAATTAACTATACATTTGCAATTTATATTTTAAAAAAAGCGATAATTTTTTTTTTCATCAGTGGTACCAGACCAAAATGAACAGTCATTAATTTGGCACTTTATCATATTAAAGAACATACAAAATACCTATTAGGTGTCCATCTTGATCCATATTTAATTTTGTTTTTCTACAAAAAATATTTCGACCAATAAAATGAAAGTCTAATCTAAGCTGGTGTAATTATAAAAAAAGAATTTATTTCTATTTCGAGTTCGCCAACATATTATAATCCCCACATGAAATGAAAACCATAAGTAAAATCATATTTAATGTTATATGGGGAGGGTGCTGGGTTATTTTTCTATTAAAGTACTTTCAACCCAGCCAAGAAAACGTTGATTAATGACGTAAATCTACAATTATATTGTCTCCTTTCGCAAATATAACTAAAATAAATAACTACAATTACATGACATTTTTTAATTAAAAAATGATTAAAATGATATTACCCTCAGAGCTTAATAATAATAAAACAAAAACAAAAAAATCCAAAACAAAAAAAAAAAAAATAATGAAATATTGTCACGTCTTTTGGTAATTGCATTTTTGATATACAACAAAGCACTTTTAGTACACACACACACACACACCTATACACACTCACATTTCTCTATATAGATATACAAAAAATTTGTTCTGCAAGAAATCCTGAAACGTTGGTAAAACATAAAAAATTGCTGTCGTCGCCACTTGTTGTAATGAAGTAATAAGTGTTGCAATTACTCATCTCGTTTAGGTACAACACTGAAGACGTGATGGTCTCATTTTAAGGATTTATTTAAGTTTTCGTTTCTTTGGGTATATTTATTTGGCGTTCATCGCAAGTATAATAACAACAAAGCATTTAATGTAGTAAAGTTTGCTTTGTAACTGCAATTTATCAACTACAACAACAACAACAACAACAATAACAATGAAATTTTTCGTGAAATTCATATTAACCGAAAATTTTCTCCAACTTGAAAACAATGATTTCGAAAAGCAAATATGCTAAACTTGTTAACATGTTTGTTATGTTTTAGATTAAAGTTTATGTTAAGTCCTTATTTAAGTTTAGGGCTATTGATAGAACATAGAGGGAAATTATATAAATATCCCGCAATGCTTAAATGCGTTGAATGTTTATAGACTGTTTTCCCTGTTGTCAATATAATTAAACATCAGCATATAATATTGTAAGGATTTTAAGCGGCTTAAGTTTATTCAAACGGAAGTAACAGTCTATCATAAGATTGTTGAAATTATTCTATATTAGTGTACCGACAACATATTCTAAGTAGACATTACCATTTTCCCTAATAGGAGTATACAGTTCATTGTACCTAGACCATCATCATCAATTTTAAATCCTTCGATGGGTTTTATTAATTACCTCTGATGCTGACACATGGCACACAATATAGATTTTCCCAACATAATTCCATTGAATTCCCGGGCGGTTTTTTATTTTTTTTTGTTTTTTGTCCAGAAATTATTTATAACTGTATTTTTCAATAATGATAAATTGTTCTTACGATAAATTGTCATTGGCAACAGTTGGATCAGTAGAAAAGTAAATATGGGGTGCTAGGCCAAACAAAATTTGGTACCATTTCTTTGGAATATCACACCTGGGTACTATTATTTTTACATTTCCGGGTACACGTAGGCCTCCTACAACGCGTTATAGATACGTTCCTACAAAATGCCGGCGCGTTGTAGGAGATTTTTTAAATGGCCGCAAATGTCATTTTTTTTTTAAATTACACGAACAGTCGCTGAACATTCCGTAACGAACATGTCGCATTATAGGTAAAATATTTCGACCGTGTTGCGAGAAACCGCGTTAAAAAAGTATTACGTTTTAGGAAGCCTTCAAGTTGTAGCAGGATGATAGCAAAATCAAAATCAATACAACATGGCATCCCTAGGCGTTGGAGTTGAAGGAATTTGATAGCAAAATTAAAATCGATACAACATGGCATCCCTTGTGACTTGATTGACGTTATCATACAAAAAAACCTTTTTTCTAAAGAAAAAAATCTCTGTAGTGGGTGACAAAAAAGTTTCCAACACAATTTTGTTTACATTAAATAGTTAATTTAGTCTAGACAAGGAAACACATACACACACACACACATAGACACATTGTGTGTTCATCTCTATATTTATTATGGAAAGATTCAAATTATAGATAATATTTTAAAAAAAAAATTTGTGCCGACATTCAACTTTCTATTCGATGCCACCGAAATATTAGTGGATTTCGCTAATGCCGCAACCAGCAACCAACAATTTTTAATTCCAGGAGAACTCTACTGGGTATAGGACATTAAAAAAAAAACTTTTTTCTCTCTCCCAAATTTAACCGGCATCAGACTAAAACGAAAACGATAATTTTTATGTTATGTTATGTTATGTATCAACCAACCAACCAGTCATTTCCCAATGCCTGGCACAATAACAACAACAACACATTAAACAATACACATTATACACAAAACATCCCAAATTCCCGAAACGATTTTTGTATTTATGGCCCAGTCAACGTAATGGTAAACTTTATGGACGTATATTGTGTATGTAGTGTAGGAGTAGAAGTGAGCGTGTGTTCGTTTTTTTGGGTGGATGAGAAGGGAGGTTTGGTAACTTTTTCCTTCCCCTGCGCGCTATAATAGTATCCACTGAAGAACAGCCATCGGTGTATTGGCAAAAAAATGTTTTTTTTTCACTAACGGTATAATGTTGCCAGGATATTTTAAACGATTTTTCTATTGGACACTTAAAGCTTATTTTATGGGCCCATTGCCTGAGCACCAGATACCCGCCTGTGCATCGTTTTAATAGTTAACGGTTGGTAGCGTTTGCTGCTACGATACTTATATGCATTATGTATTATACGAGTAATACTTAGTTATAAATATCTCCATTTATGCAGAGGATTGGAAAATTTTTATAGTTATGAAGGAGTTGAGATAAAAATACATTAAGTTAAATTGTAATTTCTTTTTTTTAATATTTTTTTTCTAAAAAAGCGATGTCTAGTAAGCGATAAATTTCCCGATAAATTTAATTTAAATGTTTAATGGTAAAATTTTTATGTCATAATAAAATAAAAATTCTATGAAAAGGAAAATGGTGAAGAAAATGGCACTTTAGCATTCTGTGCACAAGACTGGAACAATGGATAGGTCTTATGCTAATTTATGTTAAATATTAAGGTATTGGATTCATGAAAATTCACTTCGCATATTTTCGTATTATGAGTTCCCAATTCCCATCTACAAATCGGAATAGAAATCTCCTTTTATGCCATTTTCAGTTTCGGTCATTTTCTATTTCTATTGAATAGGAATTTTGACGGAACAGATGACAATGACAATGAGAATTCCAAAATATTTCTCTGGGGGATGGAACTCCTTAAGCCACTTTGGCTCCTCTAAATCTTACAAAAAAAAAAATTTAAAATTTATCCAATTGGAGTTCAGTTCCCCAAAAAACATAGCAGATTTCTATGTAGGAATTGATATTGTTCCGATAATATTAAACAAAAATGATGTTTTCGATCAAAATGGAATCGTCCACATTGCAAATGAGCGAATCATCCCTAACTACGAGTGTTCGATTGTGGTTTCAGTGAATTATGAGTTATTAAAGTGTCTATGTCTAGGTCGTGAATTAAACGATATCAATATCTAATTGGCTAACATTGGGTCCTAAGCGCTTTATTCAATTTTATAGAATTTTTCTCAAAATTTACCCAGACAAAACCATCCACTGAATTGATTTCATATTATAAAATGTCAGTTTTTCCTTTTTCCGTTTTCCTATCTCGCAACATTGTCCAAACAAAAAAAAAAAAAAAAACAAAAAAATGGTCCCTTACGGGAGATTTTATTTTGTCGTCCCGTCCATATAGAGTTCTATATATTTTCTGTGTACACATATATATTGTCTATATACAACATAATGTCTGACTATGCCACTGTAGCCTTATTTGGCTACATTATGCTCGCTATATATTTTCAGTAAAAGTTCTCGTTTTATACTTTCACCAGTTTTACCATTTTATACATTATGTACATGGTAGGCCTACATAAAACCACCCAGCCACCCAATTGTATCCCATTGCGCCCATTGACCTTGCCCTTGTGAAATAAAAACATGACATAAAACACCGTCTCGTATGCGTGGTGTTGTCATACATGGAAAAAATGGGCACTTTTTGACGAATATTTTGTGGATATTTTTGTTGGTTATGATATTATGACGATATTGGTGTTTTGTATAATAATAATATGGAGAGAGTTCTCAACATTATTATATTATCGGAAAGGACGACAAAAAAAAAAAAAAAAAATAAAACCCCGAAAAAAAACCCAAAAAGAAAATGAATTATTTTGATCAACGAAAAATCGTGCAAAAAAACACTTTTCAAATAACTATTTAAATGGAAAAGTTTTCATCTCTGAAAACGATTTTTTTTTCGTGTATACACTACACATGGATAGTATATATCGTGGGTGAATGTGGGAAGACATATTCGATAGAAAGACCCATATTAAATTGGTTTTTCTGATCAGATTGAAATTAATTATTTTAAGTCGATAAATAATGAGACGTGTCAATACAATTAGTATCGGTTATCAAACTTTGGCGTACAAGTTTTGCTGAAATAAAGCTGGGTGTTAGAAGTTTTAACAGTTAGGGGAAAATAATATCATGATAAAGCATAAAATACATACTTAGGTATAGTGTTTTTGTAAATATTCTGATAAAAATACATACATACGTGTATAACTAAGAGAATCGTCTTATGCAAGGTGACAAGGTGAAGAATTTTTTAAATCGATCAATTTTTTTTTAAATCAATGAAACCCTCAAGATATGTAGTTTTGTTGTTCCATGGGGAGCCATTTTTATGTAGTGTAAACTTAAAAAAAATCCTAACTTCAAAACCGCTAGACCGATTTTGATCAGTTATGGTTTATTTTTGAGGGAAATGAAGAACCTTTTTCGTAAAAATATAATTAAATTAAATTGTTAAAAATTAAATTAAAGTATAAAAAAAAAATTTTTATTGAATAGATCCAGGAAAATAATTTATATTGTTAAAAATTTTCTTTGAATTTTAATTTAGTTGAGTGGCCAAAATTTGGGAGGTAGTTAATTATTTTTTGTTTGCAAGATATGCCAATTTTTATTCAATGCCAATTTTTATTCAATATTTATGAAAACAATTTTTTTTAATTATTTTTATATTTTAATTTAATATTTAAAAGTATAAACAATTCACAACTTAATTTAAATATATTTTGACTAAAAGGTATTTCCATTTCCCTCAAAAATAAGCCTGAACTTATCAAAATCGACCTGGCAGTTTCGAAGTTATGATTTTTTGATTGAACATCGATTTCAAAAATTCTTTACCACAAACAATATTTAAGATGACCGAAAAATCACTTATTTTATTGTTTAATTATTTTTAATATTTCTATAAATAGTGTAACACAATCAAAACGTCTTAAATATTCTAGAAATCTAATTCCTTAGGAACATTGTAAATTTGACATTCCAAATTTTTTGTTTGTTGCCTGTGCATGGTTACAAGAAACCTTTTTATATATATTGTGCACATATTTCAATTTTGTGCCTGAAATATGTGTGCCTATGGGCGCTAAGGCGTTTTGTGATATGTGCACGATAAGTGCATGGTAAGTGCTAACAACAAACTTGTGCACGAAGATTTTGATTCAAACACAATGAATAGGTACAAATTTCATGGACAAAAATTTAAATTGTTTGACGGGTTAGGAACATTGTTAATTTGACATTCCAAATTTTTTTTATTATTATTATTAACAATTGATGTCGATAATAAAAAATTATTTCTAAACGGCAATTTATTCTAAATATTTATATTTCGTAAATCATAAACACAAAACACTAGCAATTAAAGTCAAAAGATAAAAGTATTTATAATCATTAAGATCATCATTATAACTTGAATATATATATGTATGTATGTATGTATGTATATGTATATATGTATGTATATATATAAGCCATTTGATATATCTTGAACATCAATCAATTCATTTCTATCCATCCGAGGTATTATGTATTGCTATCTTGGGCATATAATAAAAGGTCAGTTATTCTCAACTGATCATAAATATCGGGCCAAAAAAATCAATCCTGACAACTGTAAAGTAAAATTTTGAATATAAAACTGATCGTACAGGACAAATGGCTGATTTGGACAATTTATCGCCAACAATTATTTTCGTGGCGTTAGTTATATAGTAACAGCGATTATTTACAAAAAATGGTTTTTCGAAAATAATGGCAATAATTTGATAACGATAAATTGTAGAAGATAAATTCTCTGCAGAAAAGAACATGAATAAATGTTATAAATTGGTCTAAACAACTACAATTTACCTTTACATTGACAAAATTGCCATAGCTTCGAAATTGTTTTATTTAGGCGTCTTCTATAGAGATTATTGGTAAAATTGCGATATGAAAGCTTACCGTATAGTTCGGATTGGTTCTTGGACAAAATCCTCACCCCCCTCCTGGACAAAATCCCCCCTGATAATTTTTTTAAAGCGGACCATAACCTCCCCGAACAAAATTCTCCCCGGACAAGGAGGGGGATGATTTCCGCCTTAAAATAAATTGTCATGGGTGCATTTTGTCCGTTTAGTAGTTCGATTTTCCATTCTTATTAAAAGTCCGATAATTTTAGCTAAAATATAGAGCATAGAGAGTTGCGAGAACTTATCTACCTGGCTTTAGTCACAGAAACCGCTTAAAATCGATTACTGGCTATGAAGCACTGAGTCACTTGATCGATTTTTGGCAATAATTTACTGTACAAGTAGGAATTGTGCGATTTTTTCAAATTAGTATCTAGAATCAGGACTAATTACTTTATGTAGATTACAATTGGAATGGTTACATTGTGTATGGGAACCGGAACCTTGGGATTAATGTTGAGCATATAACGGATTTATAATTTCTAACAATACCGTTTTACCTCGTTAAACATTCTTACGGGATTTAGCATTTTATTCCTTAGGATTATTCAAAACTGATGAATATTAAACGAAAATAATTTTGTATCCTCTGTGCTCTATCGTCCGTATTCCAATTGTACGAAAACACTGATACATTGAGAATCTAGTCTCCCATATCTTTCAACCATAAGTATCATAAACGATTCGTCCGAAAGCATTTCTATTGTTTGTTTTAAGAACTCAACAACTAAGTTGATGATGGAATGGGATACAAGGAACTCTCTATATATATATATATGGATATGTATATGGATTTGTATTTATATAACAATATTGGGATTATAGTCGAATAGCCCGTCCACTTAAAAAGATGTATAAATTTTGTATACGTTTTAGTAGAACTGTTCAATAGAATTGTTTATTTATGACTTTTGTCAGAATAAAAATAAAATTTATTGAAAGAAAATTTATGACACACACACATACAAATAGAGAATTTTTCCTGATTCAAACTTGGGTATAAAAATGGTTTTCGTGCTTTGGATTTAATATAAATCAGGCGTGAAAGAAATGCTCTCGTCTCACAAGAAAAAAGGGAAAAAAAAAATAAAAATAAATAGAAAATAGAAAATTCTATGTAAAAACAACTTTAACGTGATGGATATTATTATGAACAAAAATATTTAGTATTTAAGCACCAAACAGTCTATTGTCTGGGACTGTGCATCATTATTATAGTTGATGCCGCAAGTTCAAGGAAATGTCAAACATTTAACTATCAAACACAACATAAGTGTGTAGATATGTACGTACATATATGTATTATGTTATATACAAGAGTACATATATACATAGAGATAACTAGATAGTTGTTCTTCCCAGACATTGTCTAGAGAGAAAATTTCAAGGCACTTTAGGCAACTATGATAACTTTGTTCTATATAAATTTATATACTCATACTTGGGGTATATGTAGTTGGATTGCTATTTATTTCGGAACTATGTATAAGTTCTTGTCTGTGATGACTATGATACACCATTATGATGTGGTAGAGACATTTTGTGTGTAACATTAACATATTTAAATTTGTTGAATTTTATCATGCATAAATTAAGTAGATGGTGGAAAATAATAATTTTTTTCTTTCTTCTATTGTTTCAGGTATGTTTCAGTTTTTAGTAAATCAAATTTAAATCAAGAGCTAAATACTCGTAGCTAAACTGTAAGTAGCACATATTTATTTTGTAATTTATAGTATAATATTTAAGATAAAAAAAAAAACTACTTTCCCAAAATTTCTAAGAAAAGGTACATAAATATAGATCGTGATGAGGATTTTTTTTTCTATAACCTTTTTTCGGTACATTTACCCAATTTCTGTAACATTTTTTTTTGTCAGCAATTTTATATCCTTTTTCTATTTTTGGTGTATATTATTTGGACATTATTATGTTATTAATGTTTTTTTTTTCAATTATCGGACGATCCAAAACGATCCAGCATTTATTGTAGATGTTGTAATTAGATTAGGTATTGAGCTTCGTATAATAATAATAATAATAATAAAAGTAATGAAATTAAAGCAGAGAAAAATGTTTAGATATTTTTTTTGGTGACTTTATTTTTCACTGATTAAGCACACCACCCCCACCCCATTTCAACCCCTTATATTATTTTGCTTTAAAACCATTTCGTCATTTATTTTGTAGTAAATATGTATGTATATAGCGATGTGTTATATACAAAACCCGCTAACTCATTTTTACCGATTTTTTTTCTATTGCATAAAATTGATGTTTATTCAACCCTGCACCTACGGTAAACTTATCACAAAAAGGTTATTTTAAAAATTTCGTTCGTTTTTTTGCAATGACCATCCGCTATACAAGGAAAAAATAAAGTTTTTTGCTTACTGTAAAAATGAGTTAGCGGGTATTGTATATAAGCCATCAACATATTGAACTTAATCTTCATATATTAATTAATCCTAAGATCCAAACCTATCAAATGTTTTACAATTTAAAATTGTTATCCATTTCGGTTATAAACCTATAATCCTCTCAAATTTCCTACTTCTGTCGGCATAAGTTTGTCGCATGCCAGCAGAAATTACTTCCAAACAACAACAAAAAAAATTACTACATAAGTACAAGTCAAACGAAAAACGAGATGTAATTTAATCAAATCATTATAATTAAGTATCCATCATAAGTCGTCATGTCGTCTCTCTCTCTCAATTTAAGTTGAAAAGTTTGAAAAAAGGGATTTTTTCATATCATATTTGAAATTATTTTTTAATTTAATGTCGTTTGGGGAATTTGTGAATATAACATTTTCATTATTTCGTTTTCTTTTTGCCAACTCTATAACTGCATACCACTGCATCTTAGTGGTATAAGTACCACAACATTTCTAACATTCTCTTAGATATCTATATATAATATGTATATATACTTATATGTATATATATGTATATATATCAAAACCATAAAGCATGTTTTCGTCATGATAAAGTGATGCTACAAAAGCTCTCATCTGGGATATGATAATTTAAGATTACTTAATTGAGTTGGAAGCAATAAATTTGCTTCTCTTTTTTTATATATATATATATCTATAGTTATATAGAAAGAGTGAGCGAGAGAGTGAGCGTTTAATGTTATGTTCAGTAATTCTGGTATGTAAATTACACACTGTTTTAAATGTGATAGCGCACGGGACGCTCTACCTACATCTACATATAATCGGATAGAGGCACCATATTTTTTGTCAAAAAAATAATACGCACAAAACGCCTTAATTTATTCTACCAATTATTTTCACCTAACCCTTTTATGGTTTAATTGGCAATTAAATGAGCTTAGAAAATAAATATGTCATTCTTATCCCTTAGTAAAGCGGCTCTTAAAAAACAATTCAAAAGAATTGATTATCATAGAGATGGTTGTTTTTATGAGTCTCAATTGCCGTTAATTCGTCTTAATGTCCTAATATTTTCTAGTTGCGTATATTCTGCATAATACTTTTCTTTTGGTTTATATATATTAATAAAAAATGTAGAGGAACAAAACATAAACGTTAAGTATCCGCATGCCAGAAGGGGTTATTATGTAATTTTGATAATAAATATTCCCAAGTAGGTATAGTGAGGTCATTTATAAAATGTTTGCTTTAAATCATAGTTAAAGAGAAAAATTAAAAAGACATGGAAGGGTGAGAAAAAAATTAAGACATTTATTAAATTAAAAATTGGGCTTAATAATATAAATATAAAAGAGGGAGAGAGAGAGAAAAAAAAAGTTTGACACGTTTAGGTAAGGAAAAATGAGTAAAAATTAGTTATCAATTATGGTGTCATTCAGTTTGTTTTGGTGCCTCTGTTGAAGCAACATTTTAGCAACAAAGAATTTTATTAACCCTACATTACTATCGTGGGTGTAATCCACCCATTTGAAAAAAAAACAAACCTTAAAAAAATATGGATGAACAATGTTAATGCATTTACTTAAAATTGGTACGGATCCCTAAAAAGTGAATTTAAAGTTATGGTTGGATTACACTAATCGATAGTAATATCGCAATGCAAATGAACGATAGTAATGCAGGGTTAACAAATTACATTTTAGGGTATTTTTTTCAATTTTTGGAACATTTTTGGAAAGATTTTCGATATCAAACCGTACGATGTATTGGTTCCTGCCCCAATCCTAAATATTTTACTATACATTTGTCAATTTCTTCCATTTTATTTTACTCCAGTTTTCTGTGTGTAAAATTAATTTATTATTCAAGTCATAGAAAATAATACAAAAAAAAACCAACCTAATTGCTGATAAATTTTCACATAATCACTAGACAGCCACTAGTAGTTTATCGCCAGTTTCCATCGTCGTATTTTAAATAAGCCAGTCCTTAATATCCAACAACATACATAAATTCATGAACGCTCTTCGTTACAAGACAAATGCAACACAACGTTTGACATGATAAAAATCTTTAGAGAGTGTTTTATAAATCTTTTGGCGTTCAAGTGCTGCTTCAGGACTATAATAATACAAACTGAATGCAAGCAAGCAAGCAAGCAAAAAAAAAATAAATTCGTCTAAATAATATATATGAAACACAATCATCTATAAAATAGTTGATAGGGTTTTTTTGTGTGTATGTGTTATGCTACGCGATACAAATTTCCGTCGTATAAAAAAAACTGCTGTTTTAAATTTGTTTTATAGTTAGAAAAATGAGAAAATAGATGATGATGGTGGAGTTGTGTTTTATTTGATTTTATGTAGCATGAATGACTACACCTATATTGCTAGGGGTTTTTTTCTTAAATTTGCGAGATGTAAGTAATTTTTTTGCTATAGTACATAGGTAAAAATTATTTAGTTTCTAAACTACACTTGTTCAAGTAACTTGCTTGTTGTAATGCTAATTATTTAGTTTTATAAAATAAAAATTCATATGGTATTGGCTCATTTTGTTCTTTTAATTGGCACCAAAATGTTTTAGGCTTACCGTTTCATCAGATTTTTATTTTTAAGTCAATATTTTTTTTCTATTTTAACTTTTACTCTGGCTGCAATGAATATTTTGTTTTTTCATGGGAAATAAATGAGTTTTTTTCACTTATTTTTAATTTTTATTCAGCATGTTGTTGTTTTTATAAATAACAATTTTACTACCTTGCTTTAAATAGGACTATGTTTAAAACAAAATTTTTTTTTGCGTAACAGAGATTATTCTCGTTTAGAATATTCTCAAATTTTTTTTAAACAATTTTTCTGAAGTTTAAGAGTATAGAAGAGAGTTGTTGTTTTATTACAACATGAATAATCTCTGATTCAGACATTTTGTTTGTAAAATTCTATAGAATTTTGTTTTTGTGAATATTCTCGTGAACAATTTCCGAGTGGAGAATTTTTCAATAAATTTCTTATGAGTATTTTATGAGTATTTTATTATTTAAGTAAAAAATATTGATTTAAAATTAAATAAATTTTTGATAATAAAAAAAAAGTTCAAACAATTTTTCGAGAATTTTCTTATTCTCAGAAGATTCGTTCATTTTGATTTCATATCAAAAATAGCGAAAAAATTTAAAAATTACAACTTAACTTAACTTAAGTTCCCATATATAGTGTAAGCCTTGAAAAAGAAAATAAAGAATTTTCGAAATATCGGCAACAAATAAAGTTGTGTTTCAAAATTGACCTAGATTCCAGCCAAAAAATACCACTTTCTTCGTCCGAAAGTGCTATTTGGAAAAAACACCAATTAAAAATTAAAATTATTCACTCACTTTAACCCAATAACGACTATTGGGTAGAATAAACACTCAAAAATTAGAGCAATCTTAGAAAAAATCAAGCTAAAACCAGTTGAGACGGTGAGAGGTATCGCGAATTGGTTTTTATAGACAAGTAGTCGAAGGATAGGATTACTCAAAAATAATTTGAGCGGGTCAAAGATCACAAAGTTTGCAAAGTTGCAAAAATTGCACGGAAATGGCGCTGAAAAATTGGGGAAGTGAAAAATCGAAAAAACCCTCTTATAAGGCCTGATAGCCTTCGGTGTCCTCTATCTTACAAAAATATATTCAACTGGGTGGGACCATTCACCTACGCCCGGATTCTGGTTTTTTATGACTGCAGTCATATGAGTCACTGCCATTTCTTAATAAATGGGAGTCACTCAAATGACTGTAGTCATAAATAATCAGAATCCGGGGTCTGGGCTACAGGTATGATTTCATGACAAAATACTCAATTCGGACGAAGGAATTGGGAGGTCAGTCGTTAATGGGTTCAGAGTGCCCTTGCTAACCTTCTGATATATGAATTTAAACATTAATGTACTAAATTATGGACATTATGCGCATTAAATCTTCTGTTAAATGTTAATTAATTTATTTTTGTTCATTAAGACAGACAAATAAATTAAAATTTAATTATTATGCCATTCTGAAAAATTGTTTCGAATTTATACGAAATATTGTGTAAGTCTTTTGGCAGAAAATTTTCCCATAAATTACTCAATATTATATGAGTACCATATCATCATAATATCCCAATCTATATATGTATGTGTTTTATAACTGTACATGTTAAATATGTTTTATTATACTTATACAGAAATTATATTAACAAATGGATCATAAATCTTGGATTGTCGCATTAAAAACAAAAAACGTCATCAAATGATTTACACCATGTGAAGAAGAAGCCTTCGCCATAGTTATTTAACTATAAGGCGCGGCAAATACTTACCAATTCAAGGGTCAATAAATAACTGTCTTTTTTTGTTTTTGTTTTTTTTTGGACTATTACATGTAAGGAAGGACTCATTGGTTGTCTAAAACATTTTGAATTAATTAAGGCAACAAGAAAATATATATTTAACTAAGTATATTTACTTATGCCGGAACAGAGGAGATGCCATTTTTCTTTTTTATCTGTATGTACGTTTGTACTATATCAAGGATCATGTACATATGTAATACTTATCAAAAAAACCTTCTTTGTTATATGTATGTATGTAAGTATGTATGTGTATAGATGGACAAAAAAAAAAAGGAAAAAAAAAATTTATAATTTATGTGAAAAATTTCTGTGAAAATGTAAAATTCTTGGATGTCTGCAAACGAAAGGTCCTGCTGGTTTTCTGTGTGGATTTAATGTTAAAACGAAAGCGAAAAAAAATCTCTATTATTGGTTATATATATGCAAAGCTTACGCTGAAAAGACAAAGTTTTTAGACATTTTCTAAGTTGATGAGATTATACATGTTCGGTTCTTTAAAGCTTTGCACGTAGCTTTTTTTCTCTTTCCATTTTTTTTTTTTTTTTTTAAGAAAATTTATAGAAATTGTCTATTTGACAATGTGTACTGTACAAGTGTACACACACAAAATTTCTAAAGATTCCATTGAAAGCATAGGCAATCATCATCGGATATTTTAATATAATATATGTATATATGTATAATTTAATTGTTTGGGAAAAAGTGTTGTTGGAGCGGATAGGGGTTGGGGGTTGATAACATTTTCTGATGGAACAACACACAACACAAATAATATTGTGCAGTCATTTGCAGTGTTTCTTATATGCCAGTTTTAAGACGATCCCGGCATACCACACAAACTAAACAATATGGCTAAAGTAGCATAAAACACCCTTAATCTACCTACTTTAGCCAAGTTTGAATTTCACCCAAGGGTATGGTTTTGTCTATTTGAAGTATACATACAGTACACACATACACACCGGAGAGGACATACTATATTGTAAAAGTAAGTCTGGCGCTGTGCTAAAACAATTCATATGGGCTAAGGAAAGGGATAAAGAAAACCAACGCCATCATCACCTCATACTACCCATCAAGGGCCATTGATAATATTCAAAAATCTTGTCGGTTTTTGGTTACATACGTGGTTATTTATGTAGATCAGGGGATGTGTGACTTTTTGAGGTGGTGATGACTTTTCAAGAGCAAAGTGATGTTTAATGTAAATTTTAAGAGAGCTGTATATGAGGGCTATATGTGATGTAATGTAAATGCGGCGAAGAGGTGAGACATCTTTTAAGCGATGTCAGTTTAGCTTTTATTAACGTTGAATGCAAAATCGTGTTGTGTATTGAATTTAAAAGTTATATTTTCATGTCTTAAGATTTTCTTTTTCATCATTAATCGAGAATTATAATAGATTTCATTCACTTAAACCGTTCAATTTCATCCTATTAATTTTTTTTTTTGGAATTGAAACGTTTTTGACTTCAAAACAGTTATACTAACAAGTTTGAGTAGTTCTCCCTTATAAAAATGTCCTTCAAAAAAGCAATGTCTGGAGACGTTATTATCAATTTTTTGAAAAATTAACACTTACCATAATTGTTTACCATAATTTTTAGTTGCCATATTTTTTACGGAAAATTTATTTGCTCGTGTGTCCATATAACTGTAATGGTCATACTACTTATTTGCCATATTTATTTTAATTATTTAAAATTTGCCATAATCACATTTACCATATTTGCATTTTCAAATTTCTTCATAATTCCCTTGTCTCATTAAAATGACCTTATCTGATAAAACTGTGTACCATAATTTATTTTTTGTACCTAAACATTAGAAAATGACTGTATATCAACATGCTTACCATAAATGAAATTATGACAAATAGATTTTATAGCAAATGTCTTATATGGAAAATGAAATTATAGCAAATGGATAGTTATACTAAAATTAATGGTAATTGCAGCTACCTGCTAAATACAAAATACTACCTTTAATTCTTAACTTGTTATGGTAATTTAAAAACTAATTCTAATTTATACCCAATTATGGTTGTCAATATTTTTTCCAAATTATTAGGGTAATTTTAAAATAATAGTCATTCACTATTATATGTATATAGAAAAACACCCTTCTTAAAAAAAAAAAAAAAACTACTGTATGCACATTACAACAATGCTATATTTATTTGTTTATTTTCCTTTTATTACCGAGTTGTACAAAATAATTAGAACATCTGTCAATATTTATCTTTATTATATTTTCAATTAGATAATTAAATTTACATATGAATTAGAATAAAGAAAAAATAAAAAAAAAAATTCTTCAAAAAATGTTTCTATTTACACTTTTACTGTGCACGGAAATGCTTCTGACCTATATTTAGGTCGTTTTTTATGATTCTTTTGTGACAACATTTTTTAAAAAGAACTTTCTACCAAACGTACACATTCAATGCACAAGAAATGACATTAAAAAAAATTCACAATGAAAAAAAAAAAAAAAAAAAAAAAAAAAAAAAAAAGTAACATTTCAACCAAAATAATATAGTAGGTACACCAACCCCCCTTATATAGAAAAATGCTTTTCTATACTTTTCTTCTCACAAGAAACAATAAATATATTTCCCCGTGTTACATTGTGTCGCTTTTTTTTTTCTTTTGCATATTTTAAAAATTTTTTTTTGCCTCTTTCTTTTAAATTTT
>JANSTT010015575.1:0-21567 GCA_026745375.1 Platyura marginata | reverse complement strand
TTTCTTATATAGATTAAACAAAAAAGTTTATTTAGCATAATTTTGTTTAGAATAACGTTTAAAAATTGAATTCCTCCCTTCCGTCGAAAATTCCTCCTTTTTTGATAATTTTTTCCTCGCTCTCAACCAAAGCTGCTGTACAGCCTAGCTATGGAAAATTAATATTTTTTACTTTGAGTCCTGACGTAATCGGGACGACCGATGGCTGCGCACTCTTTTAAAACTGAAGAGGCCATAGACCAAAAATCGTTTTTTTTTTTGGTCATCTGGTCGAAATTCAATTGTGAAATTTCTTTCAACCTTAAAATGTATAAAATGTCAAATTTTTTTTATTAATTTGCCAATGTCCAAAGATTTATTCCTTTTTATTAAATATTAAAGGATTGAAGGTTAAAATATTAATTTTAATAGTATCAACTAAATTGGATTAGAGCATCTATTCTATTGGGAATTAAGCCAAACAAATAGTGTGAATAAAATCTCTTTTGTGTTCTAGTTAATCTGTACGATCTTTTATTGACCTTCATTTTATATATATTTCTACACATTATTTACAGACAATTGGATATGGAATCGTTGCTATATCATTTGCACTTCAATCCATAATGAGATGGGCATGTGAACGTCTTAATGGAATAGCCCGAATAGCTGTAGCCGATATATTTCTGTTTTTCAGTTTTATTGGTACAATTAATGTATGGCGCGGAATATGGGTAATGATCGATGTTTATTTTATGACAGGTAATTGTTTTTAATAATTATACTCGTAGTTAGTACATTGACAATTGAAAGATTAACCGAAAATTAATTGTAGATCGAAAAAATTTAGGAGACATATTAACGCATTGTGTTGCATTTCTATTATTGGCCCTTTTGAACTGTTCGAATTCGGTATTGGTTCGTGGTGTTTATATTGATGCTGAGGAACCAGCCGGTCAATGTGTTATATTTCCGGTATACTATATTCGATTGTTCTTTCAGAAAGAACGAACAAAAAAACAAAAAAGATTATTTGATGCAATGGAAAATGCCGATCACCAAAATCTTAAAACATTTCTGCCAGAAAAATCGGATCAATCATCGATCATTGTTAAGAATCATACAAATTCAATAAAATCTATTGAACTATCGGCTATGTTGAGTACAGTGGAAACAATTAGCGAAATTAAAAGCAATAACGAACAACACAATTAGACGAATTATCTGAATAATTGGATACTATGGATATGACAATGAGTTTGAGATGAATGAGTAAAATTAACATGACGTACAATGTACAGTTTTAAGAGAAAAAAAGTGTAGATTCGTATTTACATATAAATGAAAGTAAAAAAATCGAATTTTTATAAAATTGATTTAATCTTTTTGAATAATACGAGTACTTTTTAATAAAACTGTACGTATATCGTTAAGCACATTTTTAAGCAATAAATTGTTTTTAAAAAATATCGTTATTAACTTAAAAAGCACATTTTATCACTATAGATAGCGAGCGATATTATATTTAATTGTATAATCACTAAACTAAAAAATGTGTTAATGTTCCATATATAAATTATTTTAGATAATATTTTTAATTTTTAACTATGTAAATAAAAAAATAAATAAATAAAAAAATTATAATTTTAAGCGTGCGATATAATAATCATTCCATTCCCCTAGGCTTAGCTGTATTTTTAAGACAAAAGTGGTCGAAAGAAATTGGACATTATAAAAATTAGTTTTAGAAAAAAAAATTTTTTAAAAAAAAATTAAAAAAAGTAAATACAAAAAATGTGATATTAAAAATGATAAGAAAAAAAAATTATTCTAAATTTACACGCAATTTTCGTGCAATTAATTAATGATGAAAACAAAAGGACCACACAATCTCTTTAAAAAAAATATTACTGTGAACCCAAATTCACTTTGTGTGCACTAAAATTTAAAAATCATTTAACATTAATATGTAAAATTGTATTTTGTATTATTTAACAGTATTTTAATGTTTCATTTTTCCACTTTTGAATTGTATTTCCTAAAATTGGATAATAAAAAGACATTCCAATAAATCGAACAATTTATTAGTAAAACTATTTTTAACACAACTAATAATTAATCGTTCGGTATTTTAGTTTTTAGTTTAGTTCCACAATCAATAAATTGTAATTATAAAAAAAAAGTTACGACCAAAAAAGGAGATATTTTTAATGTAAATTATTATTCGTATTAGAGAATTAGACAAATTAAGTAAAATATGTTTAAATTAAAATATACAAATAAAAGAAATTTTTTTAATAAAATTTTTTTATTTAATTCAAGTATTGCCATTCTATAATATAATAAAAAAATTAAAATTAAAATAACTATAAAGAATAATTAAAAATATTCCAAAAAATCATAAAAAGGATAAAAAAAACTTAAATTTAAAGAATAAAAAATTAAATAAATAGAAAAAAATTATTATTAAAAATTGATGTTGATTAAAAAAAGCTTAAAACACAAGAAAGATGTGGCATCGTTTAAGTCAATATAAAAACATCAATGATAAGAGACGAAAAACATCAATGATAAGAGATATAAACAAGAAACTACTTGCCAAGATCAGTTATACAGAACAGTCTATAAAAAAACTAATTAAACAAATCAAAAAATTAAGAATCAATAATTTATCAAATGTTCAAACAAACGTCAGGTGTATTTTACACTACTTACTTCTCTTCATTACTTCTTATGATCTTATGTAGCTGTAATGATCGTAATTAATTTTTAAATTCTTACAATGGCTTTCATGACCTCCAGGGAATAAAAAAAAACAAAAAAAACATTTACCTAATTTACATTTAACAAAAAATTGTATGACATAACAAAAATAAAATATTTTACTATTTGACATCATGCTGCGATTTTTGTTTAGGAAAATCTGTAACATCCGAAAGCCATTTTCAACATCCACACATAGTTCATCCTCATATTATACATATAGAAACCGTTTTCAAATCATTTGACATTTGGTTATGGTAAAAGTTACGTTGCTATGCATTTTATAGTAATTGCACAAATAATCATCAATTAGCAATGTCGCAACAATCAAAATACAGTTTAGCGATATTTGTTAATTGGTTAAATCGGAACTTTTAATTTAATGGTCTTATTAATAATGTCGGTATAGCGGAATGGTGTTCTCTCTGAAATTTGTATAGTCAATGTTACATTCTATTTTTTTTAATTGACATCTGACATACTTAGTTTGGGTATAAAAATGTTGTGTTAAGGAAGAAAAAAAACAATGCAATTTGATTATTTGGATGAAAACATCACAGATAATTATTATTGACAGTAACTAATACCAATTATTTTAAATTCAATGAGTACATACATTGGAAGGCATAATCGTACAACAGGGATGGGAAATCATGAAGCCAATGAGAGCCGCATGCCGGTTTTTCATATATTGAGCCCCACCATATAACTAACATGTGCCAATAAAGTAAGGCACAAAATTAAAAAGGTCGTAAATTTAAAACATCATTTAACTATTTGGATCTTTAATTTTACGAATTTTTGTTGGGTCATCTGCCATCATCTTATGGACCACCAAAATGACAACTTTTTTTACATTATTTTTAAAAGCTCGTTGCTGTTTTTTGTATCCCAACCTTCTACGTATACCTTTTGACGCAATCTTCAATTGTCCTTACATCTTTTTGGGTACAAATGGAATAATTTATTGTTCAAGCCATTCTACATTCACTTTTTTGAATAATGAGCTGATTTATTGTCAGGATGAAACTTTTATCGTTGCTATGATCTAAATTTTTCATATTCTGGCAACGTATCTCTTTGGAAAACTTAAATTTTCGAGCCATTTTTTGATTTGATGATCCAATTCTGTTTTTCACTCATCGCACAATTTTTTCACTTAATATTGGTTTTCTACTAGATTTTTTTCTTCCTTCTGTTGGTAGGCCTTTGTCATAGCGCCGAATTATGTACGTTGTAAATACGTAGTTTGCCGGCTCATTTTTTTCCTCCAAAAAGTGACCTCCAAAAATCACCTTCAGTTAGTGGTGATAGTCTTGATAGGGCACTACGTACCCGCACGTTACCTGAAAACCTCACACAGGTAATAGAGAGCTTTCTGTGTCCAAAATGTAGAGGACAAGATTGCAGTCGACGTTGTAGCCGGATGTTCGCTATGTCAAGTACTCAAACAACGGATTTTCATAGGTTTTCTCAAAGAGACGGAGTTATTAAAAGTGTAGGAGAACTTCTCAAGTATGTACTGCTTTTAGGAACGTTGAAACAGAAGCTTAATGTAAAGTACAATGATCTCAGCATCTGTCGATCTGCCAGGCTGATCGCCTACAATCGTTTATGTCATAAATTCAAAACACTTTCGATAACTTCATTGAGCAACCTCTCAGTCAGTCACCGATCAAAGTTACAAACCAATAAAATTATTTGGCAAAAACAATATCAATTGAGCAGAGACGCTCGGACATATAATTTAAGTTTAAATTTATATATTTATATATGTATATTATATATTATAGTAAAAGATCAACCACACAAATAAAATGATCGTTGATGAACACCATTTCAGTACGATCTTAATTATTGAGAAATCAGTATAAAAAGAAAGAGTGATCGTTCGGTTCTGTAAATAGATTAGTCTTTTGGGAGAAAAAAAATGGTATTTATTTTGTTGCGGTGTTAAAAGAAAACGAACTAAAGTATTGACAATATCTGAGTAATTGTGTTACCACCGGAGTGTACGATAACAATAAGGAATTCAACAAATTTCAAGAGTGATCACAAAAAATCAAATTATTGAAAATATAATGGGTGTCCAGGACGATAGTGGATTACTAGTTCAATGTGATTTTGAGGTATTTGGACATGTTCAAGGTAATATTTTAATGAAATACACTAAATATTATGTGGTCAAAACTTAAAAGATCTCCAAATCATAACATTGAAATTGATTGATCTTCAATTGTAAGATTATGTAATTAGAATTTTCTCTAAAAAGAAAACGCAATTACTATGTAATATGGATGAAAGCGAAACGTCTCTCTCTCTATATGTGTTTGTTGCCAATATAGTTATAGCATAGAAGAAATGTCGTTTTCCAATATTTTTTGGACGTAATATCAAGGTGACTTAAGAAACAATTGTTAAATAATTCTAAATTTAAAATTAATCTGTCGAGATCGTTGTGTAATCGTCACAAACCAAAAATGTTGTTTATTGTTGTTGGCAAAAAACACACCGACAACAATAAAGTAAAAGTGAAATTTATTTTAAATTAACCATGTTGACTAGACTTAAAGGAACATAAATTTAAATAGCATCAAGTACGACACTACAACATTGTTTCGCCACACTTATTTTTTTTCAAATTGCGCCGCATTTTATAAAAAAAGAAAATTTAAAATTTTATTTATGGGACCACCACACAAAGAGTGATTTATAATTCTCTGGCGAAAAAGTCTTCAAGAATTTCTTTATTTACATTTACAATTGGCAAGGACGACCCTGTATCGGTCCAAATTTGTAAAAGTGATGCCCATATCGGGAAGGTTTATTCTCAAATAATTTTTGCCTGTATTTTAGAAGAGTTAGTATTTTATAGCAATAGAGTACAGTGTAGCGAGCCAGTACTCTTACTGGACCTGTTGATTATTTATAAATCCTTTTATTCAGATTATATTATGTCAATGCTTTCCTGTCCTGTAAGCATAGTCCAATCGCTAATTTCCGATTAAAACATGGTAGCATGGATTTTTTTTAAGCAAACACTCGTGCTTATACATCAGTATTAGTTTCTTACTAATTTGGAGTTGAAAAATACAATAATAGTCCCTAAATCTTAAGTTGAATATCTCAAATCCGGAATCGTCTATGTTGTTGTTGTTGTTGGAATGGCTAAATTACTCAAGGATCACGATTTTGAGTAATGCCGAGGGTTAGATGATTTTTGGTTGGGGCGGCATTGCCCCCAAAGCGCTCTGGGACGTACGTATGTTGTGTACGTAGAACCAACCATCCTTTTGAGCTCGATGTTTTTGTGACCATAGTTACGTCATATGTATGATCTTATTTTCCATATTATGGGATCGACTGCTTAAAATAACCTCAGAATCACTCGGCACAAGTTCAAGTGATTGTAATCCATTTTTTTATTAGAAAAATTTCTTACGATAATCTCTACTTCAGCCGGAATTGAATCTGTTTCTGCCAGCTACCGGAGCAAGTGTCCTACCATTACGCCACAGTTGTCGGTAAGATCGTCTATGATTTTCTCTAACTGTTCTTAACGATTCCTCAAACAAGTCTTCAAATTTTTTTTTTGCTGCTTCTTTGATATTTTCTGTCCATAAATTTATTTTGAATTAAGAAACTTTCGACTGCGAATTAAATATATGATGGTTAATTCTTTTCTTCTCCGTTTTCTATTGTTTGTGGTATCGTTGAGGCCCAAATATGTTGCCAACTCTCATATTTTATCAGATCCAATAAGCATCTTTGTTGGTATGGTGAATTGAGTAAGGATTAAAAATCGAATTATCGAATTGAAAAAAGGCAATAAAATTAATAAACCATATATTGTTGACACGTCCATCAAGTTCATCATACCCCGCACTATATGTATGTTGTATGTACATCAAATTACATAAACCATTGCAATATGACATTGAATACCTAAATACAACTCTTATAAATACAAGTTCAAGTACTTTCGAGCCAATAATAAAATGACTCAATAAATAAATGTCTGTTTAACTTGTTCACTAATCGTAAATTTTAAATGAAAATTAAGTAATTGCAATTAATGTCGGTGGATAAATAGTAACACCGTATCGGCGAAGACATTTGAAGTGTGTAGCTGTGTTATGATCGTAAAACATGCAAATTAGTGCCAACTTTTCTTTTTTTTTAAATTAATTTTATTTCATTTTAAAGGATGTTATTTTACAAAATTTACGAGAGACATATGCGCACAACAGAACATTCGAGGATGGGTAAAGAATTCCAAAAGTGGCACAATCGTTGGCAAAATGCAAGGAACAAAACCGGAAATACAAAAAATGTAAGTTTTTCGAACAAAAGGAAATGCAACAGAAAACAAACCAACTATTTATGTATATGTATATATATATATTTGTGTGTGTGCATGTGTGTTGATACAATACAGTAGATTGAGTAGGTAAACAATATGAATTGTAATTGGGTTAAGGTTTAAATTCAAATCTTTTCAAACTGAATTTATTTTTTTTTTAAATAGCTCATGTACTATTTGGCAGGCAAACAATATAGCCAAAACACACAAACATAAATGTGAACAATATGCGTCTCTATCGATTTGCGGATTGTACTTATGTAGTGCAGTTGACTGACACGATAGTATCGACCCGACAGCAATAACAAATATTTGGTGAAATCTACAAATTTAAATAATCTTTTGGTAGAGATGTCTTGCTCTTTTAGTTTTTAAAGTCTGAATAAAATTATTTCTGTCCGACTTGTTATTTGTCTCTGCGAAAATATTGACCTCAGAATGACTAGTACAACAGATCTTTCTCAATGACGGATCAGCATGCATTCTAAAAATAAAATTCTCAATTTACATAAAATTACAAAAAAAAACTTGTATTATGCACTACATATATGAATATGACCGGTATAACTGGTCATTTCCATATTTTGAAAATTCTGACCTTACAAAAATCTAGAAGAGGAAGAATATTGTTTCAGCAATACTGTATAAATTTCGGGGATTGTGTACAAATGAATTCTCTTCCGTTGCGACTAGCAAAAAAACTGAATATGGACATACCTAGATACCGTTAAGGAAATTAAGTACTTACCAATGGTCAACAATTTGAGATTCACAAAAATTTAATATCGAATTTAAGTAATAAAACAACAACAGCCACTCACTCCTTGGTTACGTAAAAGAAAACTAAAAATCACAATTTTTTTGTATGCGAGTACCGTCAAAGTAGCAATTACTATGAACTTATTACACGTTTCTTATTGTAATATGAGTTGAAAATGATACCTACGGTTTAAAAAACTAACTTACCAAGCCTTGAACCAAGAACAAGACAACTGACTTTTTTTGCATTGGTTTTTTTTTTTTTTTTTCTTTGGCTATTGCCATTTTTCTACTTTTTTCTACTGTGTACAGTTAATTTGTGTATTTGTTACAGGGTCGAATGGTTGTCAAAGGAAGGTTCTCCTGGATGCCAAATAGAGAAATGTGAATTTAGCAATTGGGGCACATCGGCCCGATTGGACTACAAAGATTTCTCAATAAGATTTTAAACTCGAACAAAGATTTCATAACCTATTTTATAATTATCGGTGTTTCTTCTTTTTTTTTGTAATATATTAATGAATGTAAAGAAAATATTTTAATATAAATTACGTGTTGCCCCATTTTTTTTTCTTACACAAAAAATTTGGGTCGATTTTTAGTTTGTAAAGGTAAACAATAAACTTATGATCAATAACTTACCGGTTTTTCTATTTGTATGTAAATGCAAGTCTACGAGGTGTATTTTCAATAAGTCCCAGATACTAAGCGATTTCAGTTCGTTTTATTTTAAATGTAATTTTTACTTATTTCTCATAATATTTCACCAAAACATAATAAATAAACAATCTGCGCATAAAAAGCGGCACCCACATCACACGACAATAGATCATTTACAACGCATAACCTCACACAATTTTTTGACGTTTCTGTCCCATATATTGCTTTGAACTCTTGAATGTACAAAATAAAAACAAAAAAAGTATTCTCTTGATCTAAATTTGTCCAGTACACATCCAAATAAGAATATTTATATTATTTAAGATTAGTATCTTGCAAAAGTTACAGAGTTTGGCATGAATTTTCTGTTTAAAGCCGATATCTAAAAAATCAAAACAAGACGCCATTTTGAGTGACGTCATGTGGATGTGCTAATAAGAATTAATTTAAATCACGTTAACGTAGGAGGCAAACATTTTCTTGCAAGTGAGCTGGCCCGCAGACTTTTTTAAAAAAACGCGCTCTTTCTTAATTTAAGTGGAAAACACTTGATGTAAAAAAAACAGTATAACAAATACGATTTTTCGAGTCGAATGTTCAAAATGTTCCTTACCGGCTGAAACCTAGACGATTATATGGCACAAAGGGTATTTTGCCATTCAATGGGACCTTTCGTAGAAAATGAACAAATAGACAAATGAAAAAACACCCGAAACTTATCATATAGATACATATCTGGAAAGAGGAAGAGTGTGCCTTTATTTTGTACCGAGTTTTATGGTTCTAGAGAAATAAGAAATAAATTTTCTTGTATATGACTTATCCGGATCCTCTACTGTACAATGAAATATTTCTCTTTTTACTTTAATTTAAGAATTTATTTTTAACAGTAAAAAATATTCAATTACGCTGAGGTTGAGAAAGATAGCATTTTTTTAAAAAAATCCGACATCCTAACTATTCCTCCATTTTTTCTTCTACAACAGGAATTTCAAGAACTTTCGGTCCATAAAGCAAAACATAGGCACAGTGCCAATCACCTGTAAAAATCAAAGAGTACAGAAACAAAATTTACAAACGTTTTGTAGTTCCAAACTGACCACCACCAGAAAGTCTTAAAATGTCCTCAGATGTAATTGGCGATACATCGTCATCATCGAATTTCATCCATTTATCTTCTTTCTGTCGAACCCATGCCACATAATGTCCAGACGAACTAGATCGACCCTGATGCGTTAACACTGCCTGCAACGTATAGTAACCGCTATTGTTACTGCCCAAATCTGGAAGTGACAAAAAAAAAAGTTGAAAATTCTTCAAGCCACAAAATCCTTACTTAACAAATACCATCCTCAAAAAAGTATGGTTGTGGTACAGTTTTTGGCTGATCCTCTTCTTTGACAACAATTTTCGGTTGATCCTTTAATTTGGCCACCCTCTCCAAATTGGCATCCTCTTCAATTTTGAATTTCGTTCGCATTGGAGTCAGTTTTTTCTGCAAATCTGCCGTACACAAGTCAAATGCATCAAAGTCAATTGGAAATTTGATGTCTTTCAGAACTTTGGCATTTATTCCCTCTTTGCCTTTGTATTGAAATCGGACAAAGTTAACAGTCAGATAGGCTGGCAAGCGGCTAATGAGTGACTGGAAAGATTGATTTTTTTTTTTTTTTTGTAAATCTCAGAGAATCCAACTCCCTTATACTTACACTTTTAATGTACACAGCATCTCGAGCCAATGAACTTGACATTTTCGTTATTTGTTCTTTTAATTTCTAGACGGATAACAAAATTTCGATTACAGAACTTCCTGACCACAAATAAATAAGCGACAAAAATTACCGATTTCAAACCGCTTTGCATGTACCTAACCTCCTGAGATATAAAACAACTTAATTGAAGAAAATTTTCTTTGCTATGTGTTGCCTGTTCATCCGGAGCCTCCGAACACTTCATTTCCACATCAAATGTTCCGCCAAAGTATTGATCGATAAATGAACTGAAAATCAATCAAGATTAGTATAAGAATCCAGGGTCAGGATCAATCTATAAAAAAAAATCTTACTTTGGATCTGATCCATTAGCGGCACTCTTAACCGATGGCAATTTTTGTTGCAACATCTTCAACAGTTCCGACCAACATTCATTGGCATCCTATTGGAGAAATTAAATTGGATGAAATGTGAAATAGACGGACATTCGATTTAAGAAATACTTGTTGTCGATAGGTTCCACCCTCGCCGGTCTGAGCAAACTGAGGAAATGCCATGTGGAGCGTTTGCAGCAACAGGAACGGTGTAACCGTACTGGAACCATTCATATTCTCAAATACAACACGAATCGCTGCCGTTATTGATTGGGCCGATGCCAAAGAGTTTATCGAAAAATCTTCTTTGTAATTTTTCAGGGCATTCCGTAATTCCGGACATGCCCGTAAACATTGAACGGTCGCATTCATGTAGCATGTATTGCCTAAATTCGTTAAACCTGGTGGCAGTTCCATTACTGTTGCCAGTTCAGTCTCGCTCATATCTTCAATGAACTTAGTTTTTTCCAGTGGTTCGGCGATTATTGTCTCTCTGGTTCCCAATAGAAGAATCACAGCACCTTGTTTCATTTGGACATTCCATTCATTGTCTTGCAGTGTTGTACCTTTGCACATTACCTTTTGACGTGCCGGTTGAACGCCGGTCAGTGCGAACAGCTGAGCTTTAAAGAGTATTGGATCCTCATCGGTGTCCACCTCAATATTGTCGTAAGTTTCTCGACCCCATTTTACTTTAACTAAAATTATTCAAAGAATTTTGTTTATTTAGATGAAAATCTCTATTTGGTTAGAATGGAAAAGGCTTTAGGACTTTCGGGATATATATTTCCATAGCCGCTGGTCTCTACCAGTTTTTTTTCTTTTTGACAGATAACAGAGAAACCTTATTGTTAGCCACACCTTTTGTTAGAAGATATTTTTTTGGTATTCATGAGTCCTAAACAAACAGTAATCCCAAATAAGTCCCCGATTCACTAAATTCCAATCCAAACAACACAAAGACACAAGATCTATCCGGGACCAAAGTCTACATTGTCATCAAACTACTACGGGATGCAATACTAACAAAGAAGAAATAGAATCGAACAGACAAAGAATAGGCTAAATAATTCCCAGCTGTAGCGCTTAGACAAAAAAAATATTTGATCAAAAATTATCCTGGGACAATCCAATTTTTCATCCAAACCGGTTTCCAAATCCCGTCATCACAATAAATTACCTTTAAACGAAGGCATTTCAATAGATTATTGATTAACTCTGTTTGAAAAAATATTAAAACGTCTTAGGAAAACACACTGATCACTTTGAAATAGTGATTTTGTTAAATAAAATTCTTTTGTTAATAAAAAAAACTTAAAAGTCACTTGGATGACTTTTTGTCTATTTTCGTATTTTCTAACCTCACAAACTTCAACTTCAAGCCATTTATTCATATATGTAAATACTATGCCTAATTCTAAATCCATAAGCTTACGTCTATTTCTACAGTTTAAATTAAATTTCTTAAATGCTTAAGAGGGAGAGGTCTATAGGCAGTAAATGAAAAAGATGTTACTTGAAATTTCTAACCAAAAAAATCGACCCAAGTTTCAAACCATAAAATGACATATTGATTCATTTATATCGACAATCGACAAAGTCTGGCCGTCTTTTTACAAATCGACTTCAGAAAATCTCAAGTCTCAACGAATATTTGCCGATATTTCTAGAATTTTATAATTATTTGTGGTTTAACTTCTGTAATCTAAACAGCAAACAGTTCTAAATATTCTATATCTAGAATATAAACGTTTGAATTTTGATCTGGATTACTGGTACAAGGAAAAGGTAATTTTTTGTCAATTTAGTCGTATCGAATATGTTTTTATGGACGGTGTTCGACCTTATGTTTTCTGGGAATAATTAAATTGTGTCTAGATGTGTCTAGATCTCTAGATTTTAAGAAACGCGTGATTTTTTTTTAATCGATTAATAAATTATGCTAATTGCAGCTAATCTTATTGTTAAAGGGTCATCCACCATTTAAAAAATTGCACTCTTGGGCTGTAAGTTTTGCGGCTTTTTCTTGTCATATCGAAATAGGGTAGAGTGGAAAAATTTAGTAGGAGGATAAATTGATAGGAATTTATATAAAGATGTGCTATCTTTGAGCACAAATTAAATATTTTCTAAACAAATTCTAAGGGAAGAGGCAGCCGAACACTTGAGTAGTATCTGTAGTAGTAGGAAACTGTAGACTCTAGCACTCCTATATACGAATAGCTCTAAAATGTGTTGTTTTCATACAGATTTACAATACAAAATGCCCGAAGAACAACAATCACCGGATCAAATCGATTTGTCTGGCGATCAAGGAGTTTTGAAGAAAATTCTGCAAAACGGCGACGGTGACGAAACACCATCCGATGGTTGCAAAGTGTCCGTTCATTATGTTGGCACCTTAACTGATGGCACCAAATTCGACTCAAGTCGTGACACAAATCGTCCATTCGAATTTGAAATCGGTAAAGGGATGGTCATCAAAGCATTCGATATGGGTGTATCGTCAATGAAAAAAGGTGAAAAATCAATATTAACGTGTGCCCCATCATATGCATACGGTGCGGGTGGATCACCGCCAAAAATTCCAGCCAATGCTACGCTACAATTTGAGGTATGTCTGGGGCAGAAAGTTCTTAAAGATTTCCTCTTAATTTGTTTTTGTTCATATTTTAGTTGGAACTACTTGGCTGGAAGCCACAAGATCTAAGTCCAAATTCAGACGGTGGCATTGAACGGCATATTGTTACAAAATGCGAAAAACGCAAAACACCTGGTCCATCGGCACAGGTCCAAATTCATTTATTGGGCAAATATGAAGATCGAACATTTGACGATCGAGATGTTACATTCAATATTGGCGAAATATCTGAAGATGAAGTGATTGGTGGTATTCAGCATGCCATACAATTTTTTGGCAAAGGTGAAACGTCCAGACTTGTTATACAGCCACAGCATGCGTTTGGTGCCAAGGGACATGCCGAATTTGGCATTCCACCCAATGCTACCGTTGAGTACACGGTGACACTGAATGACTATGAAAAGGTAAATTTCGATCAATTGACTCACTTTCCGAAATGAGATCATCCTAAATGAGTTTGTAGGAAAAACAATCTTGGACTCTAAGTGAAGAGGAAAGTCTTGAGTGTGCTAAGAGTTACAAGGAAAAGGGAACCTCATTTTTGAAGAAGGAAGATTACAAATTGGCAATTAAATTGTACGAGAAGAGTAATTCCTATTTGTCGAGTTGCAGTAAGTTTGAGTTAAACTTGAAAAATGGATTTTTTTTTGTAATTAACAATTTTGGTTTCCAGACTCGGACGAATCGAAACAAGTTAAGATGGCCGTCTATCTTAATATTGCTCTGTGTCATCAGAAGATGAATGATAATTTTGAAGTAAAACAAGCGGTAAGTATTGTCCGGATGTTTTGGAACGATGAGATAATTCCCAAGAAATGGTACAAGCCTTATCTATTATCTAGTCCAAAATCGATTCAATCAGTTTGAATAGATCGGTGAGAGAGAGAGAGAGAGAGATAGAGAGCGCCGAAATGTATTCAACGCCAATGGATGTTAGAAATCCAAAATACTTTCAGACGTCGACTCTCCAATATGTATCTGTCAGAGATCCTATTTTTCCGTTTAATACTTATTGACTTTCTTGATCCTTGGTATATTAAGGTCCAAAATAAAATCAAAGTTCCTTCAAACCTCTAGGTTTTTCAGACCATATTTAAGTTCGGGTACTTGTCCAGTCTTTTTTCTTCATTTATTTTTTGATTGGAATCCCTGTCTGAGAATGAACAATATTAAGTGTTTTTCTCTCATATGGAGATTGAGCTTTTGGGCCGAGTGGTTCAGATTCCACTTAAAACTTTAAAAGTCTAGAGGGCATCATTTCAGTGAATAATTGCTGAAATTCGTCGATTCTACGAGGGAAATATTTCACGTTAACGCGCTCCCCCCTCAAATAAAAAAACTCCCCAAGAACCTCAAACGAATCGACGTTGACTGCGGACCGACAGATACGGCGAGGAGTTGTGTAGTCAGCCACCTAGGGTTAAGAAGGCTGAATCACTTTTTAATCGGTTCTCGTCTGTGTTTAATTAATTTTGGAATTTTTTTTTACTGAATTCACTTTTTGCATCGCATGAGGACTGCTTTTATGCTGTTCGCTCTTTTAAGAATAATAGTTAATCGCCTTTAGGGGACTAGTTGGTTCTTTCTCTAAATTTCTTCAATTTCATTTATTTTTCTATTTTCAGTGCAATACCGTATTGGAAATTGATCCAAAAAATGTCAAAGCGCTGTATCGTCGTGGTGTTAGCTGTTTGAAATCCGGTGAAACAGACAGTGCCCTAATTGATCTATCAAAGGTAAAATATTTTATCCCTATCTATCTAGCTCTTTAAATTAATGTGGAATTGGAACATTTTTACAGATAATCGAAATTGAGCCGGAAAATAAAGCGGCCCACAATCAAATTCATATTTGCAAACAAATCATTAAGGAATCCCATGAAAAAGAGAAGAAACTCTATGCGAATATGTTTACGAAATTTGCCACCGTTGACAATGAGGTGAGTTGGTTCAATTGCTGCCCACATTTAACCATTCAAAATGACACAACGAAGGTTCCTTAAATATCCCTGCGAAAACAAAAAACGTGTCATTTTGAATGGGCGGCATTTCCATTTATTTATGTATATTCAAATAATTCTATTAGTAACTTCCAACCCAACCAACCTCTACATAACCTACCTGTCTGCCTGCTGCCTGTCAATCTACCCGAACACACGAAATTCATAGAAATTGGAAAAAGACCGTAACGATGAGAATGACGTTCTGACATCATGTGGTGAATGGAATATGGAAGAGGAAGCACGTAAAGAAGCTAATCGAGCATTTGAGGAGGTTGATCAAAATGTGTTTATGATATAAGAAGAAGAAGGAACGTTTTTTTCTCTCTCTAATTCATTGAAATTTGTGTAATTCCCCTCGTGAGGACAATTTTACAGAACTTATTCCAATTTGATGTGTTTTTCTGTGTCGATAATTAGCAGAAATTAGGTAAATGGTACCTAAATGTAGATTTTAAGATATTTGCTTTGTGGCCATTGTTGTAAGTGCTAGAGATTAAAATTAGTTTCATTTTTTTTTATTGTATTCCAAATTTGTTTTTGTAATCTTAATGGAAGATTTACCGAAGATCAGGAAAATGGGATTGTGGAAAATTGGTCTCTCTACTTGAATTGCCATTTAACTCTGATGATGTGAACAGAATTTAATGGGTGGAAGTCTAAAATCCTAACTTCCATTGGTATTTTTATGAGGAACTCAAAGACTCGGGATTGCAGAACTATCAGCATCTCTGTGTACAAAGTATGAATCTATGTCTACAAATTCTGAATCTTTGTTTACACTGAACACTAAATAAGCAAATGAGACTGCTTTACTTAGCGACTACGAGATTTTGTATGAAATAATAGCAAATCCATTGTTCTTTGGGCATTGAAGGAAGAATATCGTGTCTTTGACGGAAACAACTCATATTACTTGGTTTTATAGGTTCCCAGTTAGTGCTTAAGTGAAGTTCTTATTCTAAATCCCAAATTAGCAGAAATTGGAAAGATTTATCAAAAAAATTTTTATTAAAAATAAAATACAACAACAAAAATGGATCAGGTTGAATGATCAAAAAACACTAATCGTAAATAATCTAAAAATAATTGTCAGTCACAGTCCCAGCTCTTTGTCATTTATTGACATTGACTTAAATTCAGGAATTTCCTCCTCGCCACCTATTCGATCAATGCCATTTGATTTCTCCTTACCATTATCTAGTGACATTAACTTAAATACTGGAATCTCTTCGGCATGCCGTATCCACAATGGGCTGGTAAGCAATTGTTCTTTTATGTAATTGGACGCTTTGAAACATTGATTGGTGCAGAAATTTTTCCGTTCCGTTATGTCATAGACTTTATTTGTGATCAGCGATATGTGAAATTGTTTTTTGGGAATTCTGTGAATTTTTTTAATCAAAATCAATGCGAATAAAGGAAATTGATTTGATTATTGTAAAAGGTGAATACCCTTCCAGGACGTTATCACATAGCGGATATCCACATAGTTTCGTAATTGCTCGCTCTTCCACTATATCTTGATAGTGACATTGGTTAATGTCTTTTAACTAGAAATTTTTTAATTTTTTTTAAATTATTTAAATATAGTTAGAGCCCGTTCCCAATGTAACATATCCGATAGGATATAAACTATATCGGATACGGGCTCTTAAAGTGAATGTGGATCCCAACCTTTTCCAAAAATACTTCCGGATTATCTATTGGATCGATTAATTCTTTGACAATATTCAGGGCTTTTGCGTTGCATTCTTTTTTCTTTTTTAAGAGATGCGCTAGCTGTTCTTTGCTGAAATGAAATTCTTTTTAATATGTTACAAACACACACAACACTAGGGAGTCTCATTCCCAGTTCCAATTTCGATATTGTTACCTTAAATCATCGGTAGGTCTTGATTTTGGCTTGCGATTCGGTCGAGGACTTTTCTTTGATGCGAACACCTTTTCTTTGATATTAATCGGTTCCATTTTGATAATTATTTTCAGTAAATTTGTAATTAAAACAATTGGAAAATTATTTATTTTATTTCGACAACTTAGATGTCCACCCAATAAAATGCTTCCCTCGCTCTAACACTAACCATGCATTTTAATCTATATGTCCCTCTCTAAATGTGCCGTCTAATTTGAACTAAATTTACACTGCGCACCAAATTCGTTGTGAAATTTGAAAAACGCCGAGGTTCACTTTACATTATATTCCTTTTTAGGACTAGTTTGCTTTCTTCTACAAAAAGTCGACATTTTATTCAAAAAATCAAATCAATACTTCATTCGTGTTTTTTTAATGTCCTTTTGACTAAATTGTCCAATATACGTCCCTTTCTTTTACGTATTAATGTAGATTGTAGAATATAGTAAAAAATTTAAGCCTAAATGTGGCCAAAAAAAACGAAAACTACGTTCACCTGAAATAAAATCGACATAAATAGCTCGTCATTCGAATTTTTCGATGCGCGCGGCCTTGAACAAATGTCATTGGAATAAATTTTTTTTTTTCGTAGTTTTTCTGGTCAAGCTCAAGGCCTAAATAAAAAATTGTGTTATTTTCACGTAAATATTCGTCAAAATCATCCCAAAACTATTCTATGACTCGACAAAAGTATTGGCCATCCACCCAACGTTGACAATAATAAATGAAATTGTCAAAATTCTAAATGCGAAATGTTGCATCAACGAACAAGTGTTTTGGCAAATTTTTGCTCAGACAAAAGTTCTGCGTCAAAAATGATTAAAAGCGCAAGAGGCTGTTATTGTAGCTGTACCAGACAAATGAAATAGTATTTATAATTTTTTGTTGTTACATCAAAAATGGGCTGTATTAATAGTAAAAAAGAGTTGAGCGATATAAATCCAAATATTTATCGTGTTGTCAATGTGGACGATGATGGAATTGCGTTGTGGAGTGGCCAATTGGGTATCACTAGGACTGAGCTAACGCTATACCGAAAAGGTAGGGAACCAACAAAATGGCCATTGGCATGCCTTCGACGATACGGTTACGATGCGGATTTATTTACATTTGAGTCGGGTCGACGATGTACGACGGGCGAAGGAATTTACGCATTTCGATGTAGACGTGCCGAAAGCCTATTTCAAACGTTGCAGAGCTACATTCAATTGCCAATTCAAATGGATGATGGTTCAATTCAGGATATGTTTCCGGTTCCGTTATCATCAAATGGACCGATAGTTATACCAAGAAATAGATCGTCCATACAAATGCCGATGTCGGGCAATGCCGTTTCGGGTAATTATGTCATCAATAATCGACCGGTCAGCCAAAATCTTAGTCCCAGTGGAACAATCCAATCGAATTCAAATCGTAGCCGTAGCTCAGATACATTGAATGGTGATGGAAATTATTTACAACCAACACCAAATCGTCCGGCAGCAATGTCACGTTTTAATACCGGTTTACGCCTTGGTTCGCTAAGTAGTGGCCCACTAAGTCCCGATCCACATTCGCCTGGATCACCTAATAGTATTACCAATATCCTAGAAGTAACCACATTAAATCCATTACCAGTTAGTAATCCCGGTATTAGTAACATATATCAAGAGTTTCCCGTACGAGAATCCACAAATCAACAACAACAACATCAACAGATTGTTATCGCCAACAACAACAATACCATACCAAATAAAAATCTGAATGGCGTGAACAAGCGGCTATCGTTAGATATACCACCACAAGATCCAGCACCAAGTTTCAATTTACAAACAACCAACAATAAGACACCAAATTCTACACTAAGCAACAATAGTATTTGTGATGAATCGAAACTGGCACCCCAATCACCTGGTTCGATATTGACAAGTGATTCGTTTGACAGTTCATCCCATATGTACATGAATGTTACGCTTGGTGATATGCAAGCGGCCAAAGCATCATCATCGAGTGGCACCGATACACCACAACAAATTGTCCAAACGCCAACAACATCGGCCACAATGTTTACATTGAGCCGAATGAATTCAACATTTTCAATGGATCCAAATCGTTGCTATGAAAATTTGGAACCACGAGAGATACGTCCGATTTTGTTGCGTAGTCGTTTTTCCAAATCTGATATCTTTGCCAAATTGGATCTTCTGTCAGATAAATCAGAACCAAGTACACCAACAAGTCGACGATGTAATTATATTGTTCTAGATCTTGATCAAACGTCCAGTTCAACGATAACATCATTGGCGCCAACCACAAATGTTTCATCAATCGCATCCATTTCAACAACAACAATGAACGGCACCATACCGACCAGTAACCATACAAATTCTAGTAATCCAATAGCAACAGTTCAAATTAGTGGACTATTGCCACCGGAAAGTCCTAAAAAAGGCATTTTCGATTATGCAACGATTGATTTTAATAAAACGGTAGCCTTGTCGAATTCAACGACACCATCGTCAGAGCTGGACAGTGAAGGTTCACGTCAAACACGGCACAGTTCTACGGTTGTCTTAGGAAAGCACAGTAATTCCTTGAGTGAGTGAATTATTTTGGTTTGGTTTTGTTTGTTTGTTGGTGTTTTTTTTTTTGTTTTGTTTTTTTGTTGTCAAACTCTGTGAAAATTGGGAGTACACATCGAATCTATTTTGGCCACCGAACAATAAAAATGGGAGAAAACAAAAACTGCTACAAATAGAGTAAGTTGTCTATTGATTTATCAGATTATTTTTTAGTTTTTTAATTGATTGGTAATCGGATCGGCAATATGTTTAACCAAACTCATTAATTTATTGGAAGTTCCACAATCGATCATGTACAAAATTTCCGCCTTTACCTTTGACTGTTGACTGTATCCAAAATATTTCTTTTATGGCTCCTTTCTTCGTAGTTAAAATTCATCAGAGAAAGTAGTTTTCTATTTGCCTTTATTTCGATTACATGTTCTGTCTATTGAAGTCGTCTAAATTTAAAGAAGTTAATGTAGATCTATTTTATCCGAGTCATTGGTCAGAAAATATTTCGTCCGAAAGTCATTTGTTATCTCAATTTTTGGTCTTCTGTTCCATTTAACTGTTAGATCCTGTCTTAGTGTCTTTGTCCCAAAGATCTCTTAAATTTATTTTTTTTTTAAATAGAGTACCAATTTAGGAGTTCAGAATGGTTAAATTTACTGCCTTATCTATTCGCGAAATGCAACAATGCTTAAGATATTAGGTGCGTTCAACAAAATAGTATCATCGAAATTTTTTTAATACAGTAGAAGCTCGATTTGCGAAACACCCAAAAATTTTTGGTGTTCCGCAAATCAAGTCGTTCCGCAAATCGAGTCGTTCCGCAAATCAAGGTTCTACTGTATCTAAATCGTTCTATCCAGCGATCGTTTATATTTGAGCCGGTATTACAATGGCAACCCAAGCAACAAATATTAGTACAAAAATCCTGATTATTTAATTTAAAAACCACCAATCATGATCAAGTAGTAGTATTGCCATTGTATCAGTTACTTGTATGTCCTTGAATTCGACCATTTTCTTTTGCAATGGCCGAGAGCCCATTTAGTTGCATTTCACGAATATATCCGATTGATAAATTACAGAAAAGATGAAATAAAAAACCAAATCGTACAATATTGTGATTTGACCTACATAATATATCTATTCTATAGAGATGCATACATAAAATAGGTATATAGATAAGTATATAATATATTTTAATCGGAAATTGTAATATTATTACATGCAAACTAATTTTAAGAGAACAAAAATATTAATAAAAAAGAAAAAAGTTATGCCAAAGTTTATATCCAAATATTTAGAGAGGATAAATAATGAGTAAATATTGTTTTATTTGATATTATTATATACAATTACATTTTAAATGTAAGAGAAATCTAGCTAAAATTGATATTATATAGAAATTTTATTACGCAAACAAACAGGTTACGAAATATATAGAATGTAATTTATTAAAAAAAAAACCAATTCGTTTAATTTTAAAGTTTACCCTAACCGCCATTTTTCATCTCTCTAACTGAAGTACTAGATTAATTCAATGTAATTGCATTTATTGTTACACTTTGACAGCAGCGCCCAGTAAATACAACAAAAAAGGACAGTTTTTACCAAAAATGAATTTCTAATAAGAGGTTTTGATCATCGCTTTTCACCTTTTGACTAGTTAAAGTGTGTGTGTGTGTGTGTGTGTGCGTTTAACTTTTTGTTAAGCTTTTGCACAAAACCTTTGAAGAAGACACATTTAACAACGTTAATTTTTGGGATAGGCTAAAGTAGCGGCCACTCTATAAAATCTACTATAGTGGTGCGACAACCTGGAGAGTTATTGTTAGTTATGACCACTAAAG
>JANSTT010015564.1:0-21577 GCA_026745375.1 Platyura marginata | reverse complement strand
TTTGACCATATTTCTAAAACTAAAAGTGATATGAAAGTTTAAAAAATCGGAAATTGAAGGTAATTTTTTTTCTAAATAAGCTGTATGTAAAACTCAATTTACGCCTAAGTGCACTTTAGTTGTTTTAACTTGAGACCACAGAATGCATAATCGGCATATAAAATATTTATTATTCCCCTCTAGCAGTCCTTTTTATTCTGCTTTGTGACAGAACCATTTCATTATGTACATATAAATAGTAAAATTGAAGTGAAAGTGTTGTTAAGAAACATTACGCATACAAATAATAATGTGTTGGTTCTGTTTTAAAGTAGAACCTGATTCAATTATTTTATTTGTGTAAATAATATAAAACGATTCCAACCAAAATCAGAGCTACCACCAGAGCGACAATGAAGTTAATGGTAAATTTTTCTTGTTGCCATCTGAAGTGATGACTTTAGAACATCCCTAGGAAAAAGATTATGCACGCCAATGGTACATATGTATGTATAATTTTATCCATATAACTTAGACACCATTTTTTTTTAAATGGTTTTTCACATTTACATATGTATGTAGGTCAATTTTAAAATTTGTTGATATATTTTCTCTTCCTTTATTATTATGTAGAGAAAAAAAACATTCAGCTCGTTAAGTTCAATTTCGTCCTTTAACTAATACATCTACAAAAACTGTAACCATACAAATTGTATATATGTAGATATATCTGTACAATATAAAGATTCCAAATAGAAAGTAATAAAAATAATTGAAAACCATCAACATTCACATAACATTCTATGAATCTATAGCAAGACGATATGATGCCCAATTTACCAATCACTATTATATACTGCAAAATGTCATCAGTTGGCAACATTAAATGAAATTGATTGAAACTTTTTACCATCTCTTAAAGCATCAAAACTATTTCGTCGATTAAAAGCGAAATCAAATATTTTCCCAAAGTTTAATTATGGCAAACTTTTTTTCTTCCCTATCCTACTATCGAAGAACTTTTGCAGCCAAGAATCAACAAAACTAACAATTCTAATATTAGAGAACCAAACATATACGAACATCTAGAGAGATATACCTTCTGGACATATTATTTCGATATTTATAGTTCAATCACGTGCGGCATCGTCTTAATGAGTTTTTGACTTTGTCGCACTAGATGACACTGCAATTTTCAACTTTTCCAAAGTAATCAAACGGCCATGTAATTTCATGTATTATACATAGAGCTATCGAGCATCGACAATTAGTTGAGAATTTAGAGATGAATCGAAGTCCGATATTATTGGCGAATTGACGACAAGAAAGTTTGTTTGGAAAATTTACCATCCATCGTTCTATGCTTGGAATTTTTTCTCATTTCTTTTTTCAATATTTATCGTGGCACTGTCAAATATCTGGTTCACACTAAACGCTATTTTTTGGTAAAATCTTATAGCAAGATGCACCCACAATACACCCGGTGGACCGCTATGAAAATATCCAAAGAAAACGATCATAATGATCGTACAAATTCGTGTGTGCTACATTTATTGTTGTTTTGTCATGCGCTCTGTATGAAAATTGAGTTTTCCGGTCACAACGGTGCATGATTGTATCCACAGTGTCAGGTTTCTCAATGGATAGTTTGCGGACATATAGCAGGAAAATTGTAAAAGCTTTTTTACAACCAATTATTGTACGTATACATTATACGTTGCAGTGGCGAACGCAAGGGATGTTCTAGTCGTTCACAAAACACCCTGTTTCTTTCTAATTCAAAATTGAATTTAATTATTTTTTAAAACTCTCCACTCCAACAATTGGCAATACTGCTTCATAATAAAAGTTTCGATCAGTTCTACCTAAAAACAAGAGCCATCTATATCGTTATAGTTAAACAAACTTACACAATGTGTAGAGCTTATACCTTATACTAAATATACATAAATTCTCCTTTTCTCACTTTGTTCTCCTATCTAACAGAACCATAAAATAGAAATATTAGCAATGTGACAAAAATGTTCTTAAAAAATATCACACATACAAATATGCATTGTGGTTCTATTTTAATATAGAACTTTTGAATCAAAGAGAAGACTCAATTTAATCGATCGCTCTGCTCTGCACATAATGACGATTCACAAATTCTTCAGGTAATTCCTAGGGATAATACTACTACGATCTTAAATGCTTGATTAGAATCACTATGATTTTCACAGTAATTTTAAAGTCTTTGGTAATCGCTGGAATTTTGTAAATACTTCTAAAGAAATTTTTTGTAACTTTTCTGCAGAATTTCACAGATGTGCAACCATTTTGAACGAAAAATCGTAATGGCTCCATTCGACTGTAACATATTTGGTAAACCGTAAACCAATGACAAGAAACCATCTATTTTTCTCATTCCTTTACGTGCAATTCATTTTACTTTAAATTTAATTTCTGCTTTCCACTATTTTACGTGAAACCGAATACTGCGCGCGGTCGAGAAGAGCCCCATAACTGTGACATTAGACTTTTTATGAATGGAATGGAAACGTTTACAAATCACGCGGGACACATACTCATCTCATAAATCATAATTTTCACGTAATTTCAATTGTCTTTTTTATGTTTTGTTTTTCTTAACGCAAATTATTAAATTGGAATCAACCTGAACTAAGACATTAATAAGACAATTGTCTGAGATGCATAATTATGTTGCTCTTTTTCTGCAGTGCAACTGCAAGGAACCCCAAAGCTTACTTTCTAAAAAATAAAATATAAAAATTGTAATTTTGCCGGGGTCCGCCAAATATTCTTGGATTAGCGACCACTATCAGAATAAATTTCGAAAGTTTGAAGCTTGTACACAATAATTCAGATGTTTTTTCTAATTTTAAAGAATACCAGCTTTTTTTGGGGGGGAGGGGTGGTGTAAAGATGTGTAGTATATACCACCTCTTTATATATAAAAGATATACATAAATAATAATGAGCACATTTATAAGCAAAATAAAGTGAGCACAAAGTATTGTTAGGAAACACAGTCAGTAAATAAAACAAAGCTTAAAGTTTTTTGATTTTTTTTTTGCTGGCTGGTTGTCTAAAAACGAAGAAGCTTTTGCCTGTAAAGCAGTCACTTTATCATCAATATAAAGTTAGAAGGAAAAGCTTAGGCGTGCGCAATCAAACCACAGATTTTTCTTTCTATTTGGGAAAATTATTGGTCTTGTCTTTTTGGATTATATATATGTATGTATGTATGTATATGTAATATTGTAAGTGTATATATGTACTAGTTGAAATGGAAGGGGGAGGGTCTTTAATGTTTTATTTTGTTCTTCTCAGCATAGAGCAGGAAAAAAGGCATTAACGCAGATCAAGATATTTACAGCAGGTTATTGAAAATAGGAAAATGAGGAAATTGAAAAATGACAATCTTTATGTTGCAGATATAAAACATTCAATCACGTTAGTTATGATCGATTTCAGGACTTGGGATATTATGGCTTCGAGAGTGGAAAACATAACCGGGTAATGGGGATGGGTGCTTATTTGGGTTTGTTATTTTTTTTTTCTTTTTCTTTTTTTTTTTTCTTTGCGTTTTCATCATTTTAGATTAAATTGATTTTCCTCTCTGGTGCGGTAATTTGTTGAAGATATTGAGTTTCGCAAAGACGCTTCGGATGAGAGTTGGTATATGTATAAATAGTAAAATAAATTACATTTCCTAATGAAGCAATTTAAATTGTTTCATTAATTTAAATTATTCGTGCGAATCGTACATTTGATCATGATGATTTCTATTTCTGATTGGCAATATAATTGCTTAGCATATGGGCCTTGTAGTATACGTATAACTGTACAAAAAAATAATTATACAAATTTTAGAATCTAGAGACGATTTAAATTAAATTTAATTAGATGGATAATCCTGGGTCAACCTATATGTATTTACATAGTTCAAACATATCAATTTTCCGTTTTGTTGTTGTTGTTCTTGTTAGAGACTCTTAGCAAAATGCAGTCTGGTTTTGTTTCTATTAAATACCTAAAACGATCTATAACATTGTGTGGAATTGATAATTGTTGGAGAAATTAAAAAAATGTCTTGGGTGGTGAGTAGGGTTGTTAAAGTAACACTTTTTTCGAATTTGTTACATTTGTTACATTAGTTACATTTGTTACCAAAACTGGTAATAAATGAAACAAATGTGAACAAATATAGTAAAACTAATACGATTCCGTCCAATTCAGTTTGAAAGATACATGAAATAGCCCCATCACAAGATATATTCAGAATTATTGCGAAATATTTCAGAATGGCGAATTGGCGACAACCATTGGGTTAAAAAGTAGGTACAAATTTTGGCAATAAATACATGTACCAAATGTAACTTGATTTTCGTCGGGTAACATTTACATTTGTTATCAGTAACAAATTAGGTATCGATGAACACTTTTTTTCGAATTTGTTACATTTGTTACCAACACTGGTAATAAATGAAACAAATGTAACAAATGAAGAAATTTTATTTTACCATTCCGTCCAATTCAGTTTGATAGATACATGAAATCGTCAATGTAGAACAAAAAGTCACTATCTACATTTTCTATGTTTTCAAATTATGAGGCTTTTTTTATACACTTTTTACATTGCAGACAATGAGTTTAAAATTTTATTTTTCTTACTAAGCATTAATGATGGAAAAAAATGTAGATAATTGAAAATTACATAGAAAAATGTAAAAAATAAGTTTTCGACAAAAGTGTAGATAATGACTTTTTGTTCTACATACACGAAATAATCCCATCACAAGACATATTTAAAATTCGTCCGAAATATTTAAAAATGGCGAATTGGCGACAATCTTTGGATTAAAAAATAGGTAACCAATTTTGGTAACAAATATTTTTAACAATTGCAACTTCATTTTCTTCGTGTAACATTTGCATTTGTTACCTGTAACAAATTAAGTATTTTATCGATCATTTGTTACTTTAACAATCCTGGTTGTGAGGTAAATTTCTAGATATAAATTTTGAAAATTAAACATCCTTGAGAAAGATAATTTTTTATTTATCTAGATTTGTTCTGACTAAGTGTAGGTACTAAAATAATTCTTATATGTATATAGAGATAAAGAATATCAACATCCTGTTCGTTTTCACGTTCCGATTAATAAATATGAAAACCATCATCCAACTTGAAATATCCCATTTTCTTCAACACTAAACAAGCCTATATAAATAAACAAATAAACAAAGTTACCAATTACCTACCTACCCTCTATACCTACCAAAAATTGAGTTGATTTGATGTGCGTTCTACCTTTAACAATTTAATTTGGGGGTTTATTTTGTGTGTTCCATCTATCCAAGAGTCGACATCATACAACCAACAAAACAGATTACATCTCTTTGCATATAATTTCCAGGCACTCTATAATCAATCGTATATATAGGGTAATACATACGTACGCGATGTCCTTATTATAAAGGAAAATACAAAGCCAAAGCTTTATTTGAACAGCCAAAAAAAAAAAAAACAAAATAAAGAAAAGAACATAAAACACACCAGTAGCACCGATCCAAAAGCTAACGGCATATATATAAGAATGTCAAGGAAACATTTAATAAAATGGAAAGCAACTCATCGCACCGGGAGGTAGGGTTTGGTTGTAAGAAAAGCTACAACAAATAATTTTTTCTCTGTTTCCTCGTAGTTATTTTGACGATATTTTTATCTTCGGAACTTTTACGATAGCCGTAATTGTTTTGTGTCTTCTTGGAAAATCATTCTGAGGAAGTTGAAATTCAATTTTTTTTCTTACTAGAGTTGATTGTGCCAAACGTCCCAATCAGCTGGCACGTCTATCTGCTGGCGCTTGATAAACCTGCACTTGATCGACGACTTACGCCTGATCCCCTAGATAAATAGATATATACTTATATTAATTTTGACCTGCTTCAGATGTCCCATTGCATTTGATTCTGCGGATGTTCATTGTGCCTCGTTAACTGTCTATAAATCTCCAAGAGTACTGTTGACGAATTCACCCAGTTATGTCATTGGAAAGGTGTCCCTAATAACCGAAGTCTGGTGTTTGCTAATGCTTCACATTCGCAGAGGATGTGCTGTCTCTTCTTCACCGTAGCACAACCTGCATGCTTCATTGTCTACGACTTAAAGCTTGTACTGATGGCTCTTTAGCTGACAGTGATCAGTTATGTAGCCAGTTACCTTAGATAATTTGTTCTTTTTTCAACATCCATCGGTGGTATTCCAGTATATCTGGGCCTCTTGATTGAGCAACTCTTGTATTCTACCCTTTACTATGTGGTTATTGATCATGGTCTTGGGTTATCTTGGATTATCTTGGGTTATCGTGAAATTTTTTGTCAACATTTTTGGGTCCAACTGTCCGAATAGTTCATTAAGTAAGAGTAAGTTATGGTGCTACAATCGATTTTATATAATTTTCAGGGTTTCTATTCATTTACTCGTAATACATTCGGAATAGAGAAAAAATGAATATGACAAAAATGATAGAGAATAGAATAATTAAGATTTCATTGATAGATCAAAAAGTTGTACGCGCTACCATTATGGCGCTGCAATTAGTTTTATGCAATTTCTAGGTATTGAATTACTTACTATTTTAGTATCTGTCCTCTAACTATAATTAGTCATATTTACTTAGTCACCCAGCCAGTCAATACTAGCTGTGCTGTCTCACAATGCCCATCCTATGTTATGTGCATTTGTCAGTACATTGTACAATGTCGGTCAACATTCAAAACACTTATAAAGCTTTGACATACCTTAATTTTTATTTCAGTGAATTTGTTAAGTTATTTTGAGACGAAACAAAAAAAAAACAAAAACAAAAACGACATTTCAATTTCAATTTCTTCGTCCCAAATGGCATACAATTTTTGTTATAGAAAAATGGAAGTGTCATTAAAAAAAAATTAATTTCATATTTCTTCAAGATCAAAAAAGTTTTCTTCCAAAAAGTCAAACTAAATAAATCACTCTTGTAATACTATAAGAAAAGAATGTTTTTCTTTTTTGTTTTTTGTTTTTTTTTTTGTTGTTTTGTTTTTGGTTTCTTCTGTTTCATATCGAAAACTATAAAGCCAGTGTTCTACAGTATAAACATTTCAATTTTATGAAATATATAGACATTGTCACGTAGGAACACCATTTATTTTCCCATTAAGAATATATTTTCTGATATCTATAAGCATATACCGAAAAAATTTGTTGAACAAACTTTTCTAATATTTGTTTTCTTTTTTTTTTGTTTATTTTCAGCATGGATTTCATAGGCTTGGGTTGCTGTGCGCTAGCTTTCGTGCTTTATCTCAATACACTGGATGCTGGATTCGTTTATGATGATAGGTAAGCCACCACCACACAGTATATAGTATATGATATACATACATACATTATAATATATATGTAGTACATAAAATTTAAAAAATAGGTAAAAGCGTGTTTGTGTATGTGTGTGTGTGTGTGTAGTAAAGTCATATCATATAAACATAAACCATAGAATTTAAAAGGTCAACCGCAAAATATGGAAAAGGGTGAAATTGTGTTCATATTATAGCCATAGGATTGAGTAATCCTGATATATTGATGGCGGTAATAATAATAATAATAATAATAATAATTCAAAAATTGTTCGGTAAGGTTTGCCTCTCTTTGAAGATTAAACGACTAGTGGTTGCTTTAAATCAAATCACATTTTTCATATCGTTCACCATGCAAATGCACGCAATTTACGGGTGATTTCAAATTAATTTTAGTTTCTTGGAAATGACATCGAAATGTCATCGAAATGTTGTCCTAAATGTTGACCTAAATGTTGACCTAAATATTGTACTGAATGTTGTCCTAAATGTTCTCCTAAATGTTGACCTAAATATTGTACTAAATGTTGTCCTAAATTTTGTCCTAAATGTTGTCCTAAATTTTGTCATAAATACTGTCCTAAATGTTGACGTACATCTTGTCTTTAAAAGAGTAAAAATAAAGTCACCTACTTTCAGCGTTGGTAGTTGATATAAAATCCAAAAGCTTACGGACATCTTGATACGACATTTCCTACAAAAGTACTGGCACACTCTATAGGGAAAAGGGAACATATAGACAATTTGCCGTAATGCAACCGACAGATAATATGTTAAGAGAGGGCTCATTGTAGCAAAACTGCTAACTCAGTTTAAGGGAACTCAATGTTATTTTATGCTGTCGAAAAGGAATAAACCAAAGATTTTATGTCCTCATCCTAATGAAATTAGTGCATTTAATGCGATTAAGATCAATATTTAATACAATCGAGTTAATGTTAGATACATTTGATAGTTAAAGGTTACTTCCTCTACTATACAAGCTGAGGTAAGTGCTGAGCTACTTCAATTTTAATGTGTACCATTGCTTTTCTAACTGTCTAAGAAACCCTTAAGTATATATATACAATATAATCCCAAAATAATATTTTTCCAAGTCTTAAATTGAAACGTCCTTTCTCAGAAGTGAAGTATTTAACAAAAAAATAAAAAAAAAAACCAGATTAATGTTCCTTGATGCTTATCGGCCGCAAAGTGAAAATAAATAAGAAACATTTGAATAAAAAAGTCAAATCATTCATTATCCCCAGTGTTTCGCTTCTTGTTTGTGCAAAGAGGGTTGTCACAGTTTAATACTCATGGAACCCTCGTTAGATGACACATAAATATTAACCTAACCTTAAAAATAAAATGTAGCAGTGTGAGTGATCTCTGTTAGATTTGAACATATTTTAAACCGGTTTTTTCGGTAAAATGTGGGCAAATTTTTTAATCCAAGAAAGAGACGATGTTAAAGAAAATGAATGGCACATAGAAAGTGTCAAAAATGTTGAAAATTGAGATTTTAGTATTATAGTACACTATTCCTTATGTAGATCAGGCACGATGCTTGCTTGGATGTATGGGAATTGAGTAAGCATAAATAATACTTAAATCCCATAATCTCAATTATAAGCATTAAATTACGAGTATCATAATCATAATTTCTTTCGTCCTTTCGACCTATCGTCTCTTAAGTTCTCATCTTTCTCTAATCTAAGTTGAAATATCATAATATAAAGAAAATATTCGAGAATATGTCGGCTACACTCGAAAAATGGGCAAGTCCAATTTTGTCAAAAATGCTTTTTTTGTATTTTCTGATACTATAACCAATTACGCATTGAAAATGGCATTTCGACTGAAGGGAGTTTTATTAATTTCAAATAAAGAAAATTGAGAAAGTCCAAAACGAACACCAACGAATATTGTCTTTACTAATGCATAGTAAAAAAACAAGTTTTGTAGTGCTTTTGAATTAAATTAAATTCAAATTCAATGAATTCCCCTAATAATTTGGCCGTCAATTATGCTTCTGATAATGACGATGTACTACTCGTCAAACAAAGGGAAAAAGAGAAATCCTACAAAAGAAGAAAATTTGTCAACGAAAAATGGAACTACAATATACTGAAAATGCCCAAGACTCTGAAGCCTCCATGTAGGTGTACTTTGTCGCTCAAAAAAAAAACGACGAAAATAAGATAACTCCATCAGGAAAAAACAAATAGCAACAAATGAACACCGATTATAGTGTAAGTCCATTATTTTTAGAATCAGTAGTTAAATTATAGTACAACTTTATTTTAAATTCTACCTATAAATTACACCTAAGAAGTTAAATGGTTTTTATTCCGTTAAAATTTGCTTTTCTGGACTTACCCATTTTTCGAGTGTAGCCGACAATATAGAGAATGTGCGCTTCCGTAAACAAGATATGTACGCTTCGTGCCTGATGTAGATAAACAAAAATTCTGTTCCAATATTAATTATTTAAAACGAAAATCATTGAAGGCATTTATTTTTGTCAGAACCCTTGAGAGTAGAATGTAAAATGTTTTTTTTTCCTTTTATTATTAATGTTTATTTTGTTTTCCAAGAAATATACATAAAAGTAGGTAAATTAACAAGAAAGTATTGTCTTCAAAATTAAATCGACTACATATACATAAACGGGGTGCAATAATTTGGTATGTAGGAGTAGGAGTATTTCTGGAGTATTTCTTATCAAGGAATATTGATACATTTGTGTACGTTTATTTTTGCAATCAAAACCGTTATTTGCCATTACAATGCCTTTTAGAATTAAAATATTAAAAATTCAAAGATTCATCCCTGAAGAGGTTAGGTGACTTTTTGAATAAAATTGCTGGTTTCAAAAATAGTTTGTCTAGATTTAAAAATTAAACCAAACAAAATAGCAAAATAGGTACAGGGTGGTTCGAAAATTATGAGTCTCTAGTCTTCAAAAAAAAAAATTATTAAATCGATCTATATCCTCAACGGTTGATATTTCGCCTTCGATACGATTTTTTGTTGCATTTTTGTGTCCCCTATCTGTGATTTTAATTAAAATTACTACAAACAGTGCACCCTATATATATATATATATACATACAGCTGTCCCTCGATTTACGCGATAGATACGTTCCACCACGACAAACCGTGTAAATCGAATCCATGTAAAACGAGACAGCATTCATAGGTTCAAGTCGTAGATATAGGGATAATTACCATGTAAAAAAAGTAATAAATTTTTTTTTAGATCTAGAAAATGAACATCTTACTTCTGACAGAATTGAACAACGAATGTCAGTATGAAAATATAAAATAAAATCTACTACATTATAATGTTCATTACAATGTTCAACGCAACGCAACGCAGTGCACTGTACAGATATGCACTAAATGAGTGCGTCTAATGTAAAATAAAATTTTTGAACCGTGTTAAAGCGAAACCGCGTAAATCGAGGGATGGGTGTACACAAAAAGATGTCAAAAAAATTAAAAATCCCTTATTCATCAGGATTTTATGTTAAATTCCGACACTTCAACTCCAATCCGACATTTTTTTTTTGTTATTATCATCAAACTCAAATATATGACTAATCAATAAATCATTTTTCCAGATACCTACACAAAAAAGAAAAAAAAAATAAGAAAAACTGATTGCGTTTTATTCACAATGAACTGTGTTTTGCAATTTCAAAGATTTTCTTTTTCACGCCAAGATAGTGATTTATATGTGACAATTTATAACTGTATTTCACACTATATCAAAAAAAACTGTGACAGATACAAAGAGAATTCCCAAAAAATATTTATGTAAATGTTAGTATAAAAGATTTATTTTTATTATCTTTTTTTTTCCTCTTTTTTTTTCTTTAACCGTTAGATTTAGTGCACTATAATTTTTAGTGCAAGTCAAGCCATTATTATCATTAAATTGTCACACTGTGTGTTATAATTTAAAATTTTGTCCAAAGTGACATTTTCTTTTTTGCACTATAAAAATATTCAACATTTCAAAAAGTGGAAGAGATGGAGCTTTTTTAGTGATCATAATGGTGCTCTTTAAACTTTTTTTTGTGACAATCTGACAAACTAAAAATAATTTTATTTTAGTGTAAGGTAAATGGGAGTTATAGGGTGCAAAAAAAAATTCCAGAGCATCACAGTGATATCCTGTAGGCTTGATCAGTGGCGAGGCATTGGATGTTTTATGCCCATTAAGCACCATTAAAGAGTTAATCAAAAATGTTCTAAAAGCTACTCACCTTTCTCAGATTGTAATTTGAATATTTTCATCAATTTTTCTTTTTTATAAATTTTTTTGGTTGACCCTTTTATTTTAAAAATATATGGACCTTAAAGGGTTAACTTTTCCCAAAAATGTTATTTGGAAAAAAATGCTGCCACTTTAAAATTATATAAAAATGCCTGATTTTAGTGCTCTATATAGTATAATACTAGGGTGGGTCATTTTTTAAAAACTTGGCTTTTTTGTAGCTATGATACATATGAATGGATATTGTAAGCTGGACCTCAAAACCATATATGGAAACGGCTTTAAGAAGAAATTGATATCGGGAAGCATTCAAAAACCTCATTGATAATCTCGATGAATCCGCCGTAACTATCTGGCGAAAGAACGGTGAAAATAGTCACAAAAGCTTCAATATTAGTTTAGTTATTGTTTTTGTTTATTTGTTTAATTATTTGTTATTTGGTTATTGTGAATTGAGAATTTTTATATATTTATGAAGTTAGTTGAATTATAATTTGAAAATCATGACTTTTTTTTATACTTAAATCTATCTAAATAATTAAAATATTAACGAAACTTTGCCATGTTATACATCATTTTAAAGATAATTTAAAAACCTATAACCTTGTCATATATCAAATTTAGCAAAAATTATTTGTTGAAGAGTTATTGGTCAAAAACTGAAAAAACTACCTTTGAACGGGTCGCGGGGCCAAGATTTTAGAACAATAACACAAATGTTCCACTCTGGAAAATGTTACATCTATAAATCTCCATACAAAAACTTGGACATTTTTGGAAAATTGGAAAATTTTTGTTTATTTTTTCAAATCAATGTTTGTTACTTACAAATTTTTTTTTTTTAAATAAAATGACATGACATCTTATCGTTTTTTTCGCAAAGATTTCAAATATATCCAAACATAAAACCCCATGCACATTAAATATGTAGGAGATGAAAGTATATAAATATATGATACACATACATACATATATCTCAAGTTCAGCCAAATTGACAGCTTTTCTTTTTAAGCATTAAGTCACAGAGATTTCTCATAGACATTTTTCAACATTCTTGATGATCCATATGTTGTGTCGTCGTCTTCGATTCATCAATAAAAATTATCCTTTTTTTTTTTTTTTCTTCTTTTTATTGGACATGTACTGCGCAGAAATAAATTTATGTATTCATGTCGGGTGTTATTTATACCTATACATACATACATATAGAGGTATACCAGAGATACCGATACCTCTATACCTGGCAGGATTTTCATACAATATTAACATACTACATTTGCGGATGGCATGATATGAATACAATAAAGGAATAGGCAATTTAAATTTTCTAGAACGGAATAATGGAGTTTAACATTGTAGAATTGGATTGATACCTATTTAACACAAATCCCCTAAAACCATATACAAATATTGTGTAAATGCTGTCAATTTATTTGGTGTTAAGTTAAATTTAGAATAATACTTGTGAATATTATTGACAAAGTGTTTTGTGTCACAAAATGTTATATAATTATCGCACACGATATTCTCATTAGCACTTTATTGTTAATTAAATAGGTTTGAATCTATAATAGTCATATATATATATATACATACATATATACAGAAATTACCTATTGATTGACTTTTGTGAATTAATTTATATGTGGAGTCCATATAGATCTGGTACTTGTATGATTTAATAGATTTAATATGTAATTATAATTCATCTATTTTGAATTAAGTTGAATGAGCATAATTTTGTACATTCTGTAAATTTTGTTCACTCAAAAAGCAAAATAAAAAACCTACCTATTGTTAAATTATATCACTTCTATATCAATTTTTTTTATTATGGACGAATTCAGATATGGCAGCACTGTTCATATTTTTTTATGCCTTCGCCGATAATTGTTGCGAAAGTTCACGGGCTCCATTTTTGATCTGTGCAATTTTTTTTTTTTTAAACAACATTTTCAATAAAATTTACTTTTATTATTTGTTTGGCCAATATTTAGCCTGCCTATGGTTCGAAATCCACTTTTAGCAAGAGATACGTATGTATATGTTAGCCACCTTCTATACATTTACAAATGCATATGTAGACAATAGACCCACTAACATTTGAATTTAGTAAATTAGTGTTGCCAGATATTTTAAAATATCCCAAATTACCAGATTTCATTAAAAAAAAACATTTTTGAAAAACATTAGGCCCTTTTCTTAACTAACCATCGATATATTGAGTAAATTGAAAACAAACGATTAAAATTTATTTAAAATTAATTGCAGCGCCATAGTGGTAGGTTGCGGAACTTTTTGATCTATTAAAGGAATTTTTATAATTATGTTCTCTATCATTTCTATTTTGATCCTTTTTTTTCCAATCATAATATATTTCAAGTAAATGATTAAGAATCTTAAAAACGATTTGAAAACTGATTTGAAAAATATTACTTCTTTCTAGAAATTAAAGTTAAATCAATTGGTGCTCATTTCCAATCATTTTCAGTGATTTTCTATATTTATTTACTATCGACCATACGAAAATGGCTAAAATATCGAAAGAAAAATGACTTTGGAAAACTCATAATAAATACTAACCGTCGATTTGTACATTGCTTAACTTTAGTTTTCCGTTATTCTCATGGCTAAACTCCAGTTTCCCGATTTAAAAAAAAAACTTTTGCTGATTTATGACTTTATTGAGCCTATTTTCTATCGAAATTTTCTACCCCAATCGACATCGTACTGAGCCCCTGATGTAGATAATAACATGGAAAACGCTATCGATATCAATTGGCAATAATCTTTGTAGCTAACCACTTAGTGATGCTACTTCCTTTTTCTTTTTTAAACGAAACTGCGGCGCACTCATTTTTACGTTTCCATGATTGCCTAGAATAAAGACACACACACACCATGAATGATCTGCCGTACGCCGCCATCAGTTTGTTCATATTTTTTCTATAATTCTACATTTTTGGATTCTATTGATCGCTTCGCTCACAATTCTAGCAGCAATATAACTCCTCTGGCCAAAGTGCCGCCCGTAGAGAATGCTTCATTCGTTTCTATAGAGACGGCACTTTTCCGATCCTAATGATCGCTGATATTCTGATAAATATTCAAAGCGACTTATTACGGGGAAAAAAACAGTTCTCCGAACAACAGTCCCGTAGTTTAGGAACAATATGTATTTGTATTGTCAATCTAAGCGAAAATTGGGAAATTCTCAACATTCATCATGAGTATTTTGTGGTATTTTGCTTCTGAAGCTGGCTAATCGCTTTAACAACGATATTCGGGAGTTATCATACTATAATATAGGATAAATAAAAATCCACCAGTCCGCCAGTCTACCGGAAGAGAACCGTACAAATTCAAAACAAAGTTATCACACGATTGGCCAACTCATTAGTCACTTCGTTTTTATTAGTGTACGGTGTACGTCTATATACACAGCACACAATAACAAATGTACAACAATTTCTGGGAATTTTTTATATTACCGCATTTTTATACGTTGAATTATAATTAAAAACCATGCTACGGAAGAAGAAAAAAAAAGAAAGCAAATTTTCCAACTAGTTGTACGTAATTTTCACATTTTTACATGTTCTATTAACATTATATTGTACATTAACTTCTTTATTAATATTGTTAAAGAACAATTTTATCTTAATCTTGGTTACCTTTATGTTTGTCATCAAAAAGTTTTATCGCATTATTATATCAAGGTTGGTAGTGTAAAATAAGCAAAAATAAAAAAAAATATATTTAGGTCATTTACCTGTTTTGTTACAGAGCCGCGCCATTGTATATGTATGTGTAGGTGTTCATATAATTATTGATCTAATGGGGCTTTCTTTTATAGTATAGAAGCTCCATTTATTCCACATGAAGACAATTTCTTTTTGTTCTAGTTCGAATTGATCAAATATGACTCTTCTTAAGCTCAACAATGAAAAAAAAACCGGTAATAAGTTGACTAAAGGTACTGGCACACAGAACACGATTTGAACGCGACCGTCAGCGGTTTGCCGCGATTGTCCAGAGATTAAAATGATCACACATGTGTTTTTTACATAAGCAACATGTTTTTTACCTGCGTAATAAACAGGGAACAACAATAATAACAGAAACTGAAGAAATTACAGAACCTATTCTTGCAACGACACCTATAAGGCCAACTAATCGTCGACCAACAAACGAAGCATTTAAAATACGCGAAAATTTGTCAATTTTATTACTAATGTTAAAAATAAATGGAAATTTTCTCACATTATCGATCAAAAATTCATTCAATTCTACCAAAATTGCAATCACAATAGTAAAATTTTTGACAGACCGCCGCGGGCAAAAACTATTTTGTATTTGAATATATTCGAAAATCTGACCGCGGCGGTCTCACCTTGAACGCTGCGGCAGACCGCGCTCTGTGTACACGGCTTCATACATATATGTGTATTACAAGAGAACACTTTGCCGCACGGTCAAAAAAATGACAGATCGTGGCGGGCAAACCGCGCTCTGTGTGCCAATACCTTAAGCTTTTTGACTAAAATGCTGAAGGTTCCGCATTTAAAGCCCGTTCTCGTAAAAATATACCAAAGAAAGAATTATAGAGTGTACAACGACACAATTGGCAGTTTGAATCCTCTATTTATGAAAATGCAAAATGGAAGACAGGGCTTGAAGGATCAAACTGACAATCGGATATATAGCCAGCGAAATAGAACAAGATTAGGGTCCCGATAGACTTCTATTTGCAGACCACAAGCTCATTCTTAAGAATATTAAATATTTCATACCGGAATGAGATGAGACAAACTAAATTATTGGTTATAGTGGGGGTTACTGGTTATTAGCGTTCAGCATATGTTTACACCAAAAGCTTTACGTCACAATGTACACAAGTTCTGTTCTACAAGTATTTCTAGATTGCTCGCAAAACTTTCAAGTTACATAAGTTGGGGCGGATTTTTGCGATTAGCATGTTTTTGGAATGAGGTTTAAAGCTGATTATTACATTATTTATGCATGAACATACAAACATACCTATATACATATGTATGTACCTACTTATAACTTGTATATGTATAGTTATGATGAGTTAGGTATAGTTTATTCTAAAAATATAAGATTTTGTGCTTTCTGATATTATAATTATCTCCAATATTTCTCTAGTTGGGAATGTTGAAGTAGGTGCGGTATCTCTAGTCAAAAGCTTTATTTCTTGAAAATATCGTCTGACGACGCTCATGTTCAAAATTGTATTTGTATCTGCATTAGGTACTTGTAGCTTATTGTTCTACTAAATTTCATTCATGCCAGAGGCGATTTTTCTAACTGTTAAAGACGTCAATTAATAAAAAAAATTTATATTAAGCCACACTGAAGGTAATTACAAGCACGATACTAAAAATGGAAATGATGAGCGTATCTTAGGTAAATAAAAAAGTTCGAAAATTCCGTATATTTCTTATAATGAGTGTAATCATACGGCTTGTTAGGCTTTTCTAGATATTTTATGGAAAATTTGTTTTTTTTTTCAGTATTTGTTCTGAATTTTTTTTTCAATTATTTATTCTATCTTTTTTTAAGCTGAAATTTGATATAATTGTTGATAGCACAATTGAAGTAAGAATACCCATAGAAAATTCATTCCAAAAACCGTTTTCGAAGCTTTCTATGAGAGAAAATTCCAACATTGCCGACTCGTACATGACTTTGATGAAAAAAAGGGGCTTAAGATCTCTACTGACGCTATAAGATATTTTGTGTTGAATTAAGATACTAAACGGAAAGAGGAAAAAAACACACATACACACACATACATACATAAGTACGTACTTAATACCCAAACATTTTAGTCACGGTTCGCCACTGCATTCATCGATTTCAACGCTAAACGCTACTGTTAAAATGTTTCTACACTAAAATATTATGTGCCAACTATTATAATGAAATTCACTCTTATATACTTACTTACCAACCACCATTTTCTTCTCATTCCTTGTTGCGTTGCGTATTTTCTTGTTGAAAATGAGCACAAGTGTCAAATCTCAAATGAAATGTTTCTCAACCCACCATATAATTCTGGGCTAAAATGTATCACAAAATGTCAGGTGGAATTGGGTGGGTTGTAAATAGAAGTCTCGATGGAAGCATAGTAACAGAACTAAACATTTTAAACCACATATTTCGTGAAATTATACACACTTGAAGAAGTTTTGCAGCTTTGTGTGCATATTACCTCGTATACTATATGTATGTATATGTATATATGTATGATAAGTACATTAAATAATGTAATTGTATACATACAGTAAATGGATTTAGGGATAATATAAAATTGTATAACATAAATACAGACTGGCTTAGCTTACCTAATATTGGTTGGTTTTAAAGTCTTCTAAATAAAGCTAATATTTAGGGGATTTGAATACAGAGGTAGATAAAAAGCTTATTGACCATTAAAACTATGAAATTATTTAAAGTTTCCGATTAAAAACGAAATTATATTAATATATTCGTTGTGCATTAATTCTGAAAATCTGGTCAATAACCAATATATTCACGAATATAGAATAATTGCGTGCAGCACAACAAAGAATATTATAATTTTCGAATACATTTCGTACAAAAAATCACCATCGTCTTTCTCGTGGAACTTCAAGTCGGGTAAAAAATATGTTTTTTTCAGAATTTCCCAATTTTTCCTTACACATTGCTTAGATTTTCATTAAAAACTCCATAAAAACTGCATATCTCCTATACTAGGAGACTTTTTTCGGGGAACTGTGTTTATCCAATCAGTTGCTCAGAAAATAAATATTTGGCCGACAGGCGATCATTAGGGTGGAACATTTGAATAGAAAATATATCGTATATCGGTAAAAGATTTGTTAAAAAACTGCGGATTCGAGTTTAGCTACAAGTTTGCCCGCAAATTCAAGCTAAGGAATATACGAATCGAACTATTTATAGATATTTGGTTTTATTACGTCGTTTAGTATTTATTGTTATTTTCCATTTTTGGATGATCGAAGTATGGAATTTGTTATTTTGGTTAAGCTAAAGAGTAAGTAAGTAAGTAGCCTAACACATTACCTTGGGCATAGTCCTTGTTCTACCAATATTGGTGTAATTTGGTATGTCGACACCAATGCGCCCTTATTACGCTACGATTTTACTTTTAGTTATTTTAAATATTTTTCATACGGTGTCAGGTGCCATTAGTTGAAGAAAAAAAAAACATAAATAAAATTAGGCATTCGTAGGTGATTGGAAGCAATATAATTTAAATGTTATACCTATTGAAGCCGAAAATCTCACTATGGATATGTGGCGTGTTAATACACTTTTTATCACTTGGATTTGATTATTCGGGATTAATAAAACTCAGCACTTTTTACTTAAATTAACTTTATTATTATTTAACAATAAAAATCTCGTGCGAGCTAAATTTAGAGTTTTGAACTAATTCGATTGACTGACCGACTATTTGAAATAATAAGACAATGCATTTATTATGTATCAAAAAGCAAATTCAAATTAGTAGGGTGACTTGTGGACACGTTCCTGTAGCGACCTTCAATATATATTTTAGCGATTTTATTATTTTCAAAAATGAATAAAATCCTACCGCCACAGATACATTCAGATTTGAATTATGGTTTCTACTCTACGCAGTTCACAGTAACGTAGCGTGGTTTTTATTTTTGCCTATGAAGAATACCTCTCTAATCAGAATACTCTATAATCAGCATAACTATCTTAATTGTGAATATTTTATGTTAAGTCAAATTCTATTTCCAATCTTTTTTGCATAAAATTTTTTTTTTTTGGTTTTCTAAAAAAATTGCAAGAAAATCTTCAATATAAATGCAACTCAAAACTGGGTAGCCTAATTCTCCATATATTGATGATTTTCTCGATATTTTGTTAGAAAATCAAAAAAAATGTATAAGACAAAAAAGATTGGAAATAAATTTTTACTTAAAATGAAATTATCTTGCTTAAAATACTTAAACAATTAACGGAGTTACCGGGATTATATAGTAAGAAATTCCGAGATACTTTGCCTAGGCAAAAATAAAACTCACGCTACGTCACTGCTACTCTATATGTATGTAAGTAATTAAATGTACTGTATTTATTTGTAATTTCCTAACGTAATTTTGATTTACACCAACATTACCTGTAACACCTAGGTACTTACCATTTCCAAACATCGCATATTTACTCATAATGTAATCAGTCCTATAAATTACCACATCAAGGAAACGTTCATAACACTATCTATAGATACAGACAAACCTATGATGGTCTAATGTTGAATATTATGTTAACTAAGTATAATGTAAGTAGCTACATATGTACGTACGTTGGATATTTCAAGTGTTTCCTAAATAATGTGTTTCAAAAACCGAAATAAAGTGTGAAGCACTATAATTACTAGTACATAAACATGCACATTACTACAAAAGGTGTATAAATATGGAGTTAATGGAGAATGAGCCGGCTGTAATTTATGGCACAGTGGAAATTAAATTCCACTCCACCATAAATTAGATTAACATTAATTAGAAGCATTTTAGTATCAAAACTACTAAACTTTATGAATAATGCACGAAAATATGGAAAACTTCGTTGAACGTTTACGGGAAAATGCAAATAATTAATTAGGGTACAAATTATGATAATGAAAATGAAAATTGACTTTAATAACAATTGTAATTCATTATATGTACATAGTTTGAATTCAGTTTTTTTTTTGGTTCTGGTAAAAAATTAAAAAAAAAAATATTTCTTTAAAAATTATTCCAACAACAATAACAATACACAAACATTACGGAATATTTTTGTTCTGAGTGTTGATAGTAAAGTTGTGCGCAGACTAATAATAAATAGCTTATCAGAGGATTGGACGCAACATATAAAGGCTCTAGGTCCGATTTTAGGTTAGTGCGGGTAGATGCGAGGATTCTTTCAGACCGAATTCACATTGTTAATTAATAAAAAAATAACACGAAAGTTTACGATAACCATCATACGTACCTAAATATATGTACTGCTCAGCATAGCCATAACCTAATTTCCTTAATTTTTTAAGATTTTAAATTTAATTTAGAGTTAAAAAATCTAACTGGAAAAAAGACTCTATAAATTTTTTTTCTCAAGGATCGTTTTATAAAATTTTAAATTAAAGAAAATTGCGTGGAAAAATGAAAAGTCAAAAATCGCATATTTTATCGCGAAATTAGTATTACGTTTAAATTTAAAAATCAACAACTAATTATAAAACAACAACAATGTAACGTGTTTTCGGGGAACCATCAACAAAAAAGTCACTTTTAGGGCTGCTCTCGACCGCACGGTATTTGGTATCATTAAATACGAGAAATCATGCATTTTGATTCGTCAATATATCGTTTCTCGTATTTGATGATACAAGTGATACCAAATATCGTGCAGTCGAGATGTCGGCATTAGTGTTGATACCATGCCCTTATTTCATATAGTGATTCACAATGATTTGTATCAGATTCAGCTACTTATTTTTGGTCTTAATGTCTTAATATGGCTGCTTAAAGACTGCGAATAGAAAAAATGTATGCATAATTGAGGTTTTTCTTTGTTTCTCAGTAATCCTTGCATGAAATAATTATGGTCTGGTTATTTTATTTTTTTTTGAAGGGGGGTTCTTTTTTTTGTTTTTTTAGCCATTTTAGTCATTTGAGATCTAAACTTTTGTCGAATTATATTTATTGAAATTTTACATGATTCTAGCTTATTTTGAATCAAAATCTGGCATAAAATTTTTTTGATCCGGATACTGACTCAGTTATCGTATGATACAGGTAGGCCTCCTACAACGCGGTAGATACGTTCCTAGAAAAGACCTAGAAAAGACCGCGTTATAGAAAAAAATCCGCA
>JANSTT010015553.1:0-21590 GCA_026745375.1 Platyura marginata | reverse complement strand
TTTATATAAATTTTGTATACTATTAAGTAAAAGCCAGTTGGGCAGTTGTGCCTGTTGGCTAGTAGATTAAATAAATATGATTTATGTATACATTCATACATTATACATATATTATATATAGCAACATTACTTGACTTGGTAAGCAAGAGAAGTACATATATTATATTTGCTTTTCTGCGACAGCAACCCGCGACTAAACAGATAATTTGAAAATATTATTACTGAGGAGTTGAAGCTACTTATTTTTGCTGTAATCTAATTTATTTGTTTTCTTTTCTTTTACTATGTCGCAAATAATGATGTTTATGTGGTTTGGTTTTGTTTAGCCTAACGATTGCATGTCTTTATAATTCGTACCATCGTACCATACGCAATCAATATAATTTGTTGATTATGATAATAGTTCGGATGATTGACCTCTACTATGAGTTGGCATGAGAATTGCAAATATAGTGACAGATGTTGATGACAGCATTTAATGACTTAACATTTTGTTATTGTTAGAAAAGTCACACGACCCACCCTATTCTATATATAAGTATGTGAATTGTTCATCTATTCGTTAGGAATTTATTATATAGCACGTGCTCTGTTTGTTTTTCTATAGAAAGTATATGTAATGTAAATAGGGGCCATCAACCCCTCGTGAGAACTAGGTGGTGAGAGGACTACAACAGTAGTAGATAACATCCCTTTCGTATCTAATTAAATGTGTAAAATATGTATTTGTATATGTAGGTAATTGAAGTTCATATATTTGATAATTGATTAATACAATAGAATACGCTGATGTTCTCTATATAGTAGTGGTAATGGGAGATTGGTGTTTAGTTCCATATTGAGTTTAGCCGTGAAAAGTAACAAACTAATGAGTTCTACTACTTTACGATATTAATTTTAGAACTGATGAGCTAATAAGATTCACTCCAGAGTTGGTTTTTGTTAATTGTGATGGATATGTGATGTGGTTGATATATATAAATGAAGAAATATATTAAGTGTCAAGTGACAGTATAGTTTAAATAATTTGTTCAGTAGCGGAAATGTGTTTCTACTTAAGTGCATCAATCATTTTGAAAACATTGAACTATGTACATACAAATAAGATAGTGAGAGAGATAATTAATTTTTAATGTAATCAAAAATATTTTAAAATAAATGTAAAAATATGAAGAATGTTATCTCTAGTTCGGTTTCTAGTGGAGACTAAAAAGCTTCATTTTAAACTTTGGACATATTTATTATTTCCTACTTTTGAGTTCCTGTAGCGCTTTCAGTATAAACAATTTTCGGTTCGTTAGCAATCTGTGGCTATGTATGGAGTCCTTTTCGTTTGTCTGTAGAAAAATAATTAACACATACTTAAACAATGACTACAATATATAACTATTTATAGCTGCGGTGTTGCAGTATATGGTCTTTATTTTTTTTTTTCTTCAAAATCACACATTTTTGATATTTTTATAATTAAAAGATTGTTTTTATATTTGTATATTAAAAAAATTATAACTTCTAAAATAAATTAAGACAATGCCCAAGTAGTAGGTGAATAATAGGCCTTCAAATTAAAAATATAAAAAATTTAGTTTATAAGAATTTAGTTTTTGGCTGTAATTTTAGAATTGTTGATATTGTTTCAAATAAAGTAAGTTGTCTTTGATTTTGGGAAAAAATACCTAAATAAATATGATTCTTGGAGATTTTTATGTTACTTCTTTTAATTTAATGATCAGCTCATACAATGTAGCTGCCTTAATATATTTCACTAATAAAGATTAATTTTAAATATCGCGAATAACACCAATTGGATAGCAGTACACGATATTATCAACGTCAGTATTTCAGACCCCTTACCGTAATCTACCTTGGCCCATCAAAATAATAAATATGTTTGCGCAACAAATTATAAAATTACCGTATTTGCACCTGCAGCTCGTTGTATTTGACTGTGATTTTTTTTAAATGTATATTAAACTCAGAAAGATAAAAATACAACGAAAATGGATTTTTCAATGTAATTTCGTAATTAGCTGCTGTTTGTGAGAAGGTGACTTTCACCGAACCGAATCGTACAGAGCCCAGTCTGTAATATGCTGATTGAACGGCTTAAAAGTAATTTTTTCGTTGTCTCTTTTGTGGATATTAATTAAAGGCAAAGGCCTTTTGAGGTTAATTCGGATTTCAGGAGATTATAAAAGTTTTTTTTTTTTACTTTAACGAACGGACGTTACTATATACGTGCAATGTTTTTAAGGTGATTGGTACTTGGGCACCTACTTACATACATATATAGACTATAGTTATCCTCGTATATTGTAGAATGTAGTGTAGATGATGAGATGAAGAACATTGAACATGTATAGTTGGTACACCCAGTTGTAATTGGAACCTTTAAGAGTCACGTATTTTGTGTTTTAAAATCTCCCAGAACGAATATGGCATGTTATCGTTAAAAACAAAAACTTAAAATTAAAAATCCTTTCACTAATTTCGTAATATTGTATAACTTCGGTTAACAAAATGATTTTTAATTTAATTTTTTTTTTTTTTTTGCAAAGGCCTTTCAAAATATTGTGATATATATCATCCGGCCTACTGCAACTCATACATACAGACACAGACCATATAAGATAATCGTTGAACATTATGGTAGCAAGTAGGTACGTTGTACTTTTACTTAGCCTTAAGAGATAAAACCATAAATTAGTCAACCATAATTTGTGTTTATATTATATGTGCCCAGACTTCAGATAAAGATTTGACCAAAGATATGTTATTTGTCTTTAAAAATTTACTTATACTAACTTTAGTAATTTTTTATTTTGAATTTTAAATCATTTCTGCTTCAAGGCACTATAAGGATGTATGTCTTGTCGGAAAAAAGATTTTTTTTAAAGTTAATAAAACTATGAGAAAAATGGCTGCGAAGGATATGGTATTTTATTTTATTTCTCGACTGTATTACCATGTGGAAAGAGATTTTATGATATAAAAATAGGTATAATTAAATGGTACAAGTTTCGTTGACGATCATGATACATACTATAGTTAGCAATTTAATTTTACGATTGTCATTATAAAAAAAGAACTTAAACCATTTGGAAAAATTAAATCATTGCTCATCATCATATGATAGACAAAAATTATTATTCTATAAATGTAGCCTTTTTTCTGAGAAATAATTCAGAAATTGAATCAATAAAAATAAATATATAAATCGAAAATAATGAAAATAAGTTAAGCCTTTTTTAGGGCATAGATGCACATAAATGTATATATCCCTTCGCGAAAGAAAATTATTAAAAAAATTGTTACAGAAATGAATTTTAATGAAATGACGATAAAAAACTAAAGAAAAAAAAAATTAAAGCAAAAGACTGGCACATGTTAAATTACCTCCGTAGTCTGTTCTTGGTTAGTTTTGACCCGAATTATTTAATTGTAGAAGTGCTTTACTTGTTTTACAGTGAAGTAAGAGAATGAAAAATTTGGCAAGAAAGAAATTCGGCGAAAAAATTTTGAATGGGAAGTAGGGGAGACCGGGGTTTAATGATAAATGGGTCAGTATTAGAGTTGTGGAATTCAAAATGTCGAGTATTTCCAAAAAAATACTTAAGCGTGAAGTGTCTTATAATATTTGATTGCAACAAAATAAAGAAAATCAGTTAGTTTTAAAGAACTACTTATTTTTAAATGTATATTTAGGCGTAACTTATTATAAAAATTTATTTAAATTAACCGATACAACAATTTTCTACAACTAAAACTAAAAATTGATATGGAAGAAATGTCATTGAAATAATTTCAAACATGAAAGACATATTACAAAGTGTACTTAGTGAAAGAACAATATAACCATAAATAATGGAATCGTACAATACGATGAAACACATTAAAAGTATATATACTAAAAAGTATAACTAAAGGAAGACAATTGTGTATAATCCTAAAGCGCAAAACTTTTTTTTTTAACACAAACGCAAAAGTGAGTTCGATGAATTCCGCATATAATTCCTATGGAAATATAAGTTTTTGGACCGTTTCTTCCAAAAAAAATTTAATTTATTTATGTTAACGTGTTTAAAATTAAAATTTAAAAAAAATATAAAACTTACGTCATTCTGATGGAAGAACATGGAAAAAAATTAGGCTTTCACCGAATTTCTTGAACATTTTTTCGGCGGTTTTTTAAAAAATTACACAATTAATTTAAATTTTTCAATTTTGAACTCGGTTAACCTAAAGAAACGGTCCAAAAAAAAAACATTGCAAATTGGTCATTAAAAATAGAGTATCCAATTGAAGTTGTAAATTTTAAAAAATGTCGAAAATATTTTTATTCCGCATCCAAACCAATATTGAGGGGAGTCATTTTCAAATTTGATTAAAATCATTACAAATTTAATGTAATCACAATTACACTCTTATCATAGAATTGTTACATTTTTAAATATTTTACTAATAAGATTAAAAATTAAAATAAATCATAGTTACAATTTTAATCCGGTTGATTATATGTTATTGTATTAAGGACTTCAATTACTTGTACCACGTTATCAGTAATTTTATTAATAATATTCATATGTTTGTATTGTATATCTATGCCAATAATGAATCAAAAATATTGTTATTATTAATTATTTATCATCCTTTTGTTTAACTTATAATGTTATATGTATAATAGGTACCTTTACTAATACCTTCACTATATAATATAATACAAATATATTTTTAACTATCCAATCATAACTATCCCTGTATGTGAAATGGATTTGATTGGTAAAAACGTGGAAACCATCGAAGCATTACAACGAATGAAAATCATGTGGGCTTGACTACAATAATGTTAATTTAAGTATAGCTACTTATGTATTATAAAACATTACGTACCTACCTATTCGCTTAGAAATTACAGTTACAGATAAATTAATAATTTTAGGTCAAATATATATGTATCTATTTTTAATAATTGAACGATTTGCTCCTTTGTTTTATTTTTTTTTATTGTTATACTTTGTTTATAATGTACATAGGTAGATACACGTTTTTCGATGGTTTAATTTTAATTAATGATAAAATAATTTAAAAGTTATGTAGAAAATCATTTTTTTAATATGAATTTAAATACATGTGATATTCAATTTAACGAACTCCTATTTATGAATTTAACACTATTTCAATTACTATTAAGTACTCTATATAACGAATATATTTCATAAGATAGTGTTCTATTTAACGAACGCTTATTCTTCATATCTTTGATACATATACTATAGTATTAGATGAAAATAGTAAAATTCTTAAAATATGTTCTTAATATTTTTGTTCTAAGCGAGTAATTTTTGCTATAAAATTATGTGCATACGTTTCAGTATTTTGTTAGCGTGCACGTAATTGTACAATATGACTTCCATACGAAAACGATTAAATTTAACCTAAAAATAAAATATTAATAAATAAATTGATAAAGGTGAATCAATAGAGAGTATATATCAACAAAATATGGACATAAAAACTGTTAATAAATTTTTTTATATGAATATGATTTTTTTTTACTATTAATACACAAAAATAAAATTGTACAACTATGTATTAAAAATAATCATAGTTTTATTCATTAATATATTATTTAAATATGTATCAGTCGGCATTTTTAAAATTTTATGTAAATATTCCTTAAATATTGTGTTTGAATTCTTATTGTCGTGATTTTTATATTACTATCCATCAGGACCCGATTTCTTCTAGCATTTTTGGCTGGCCTTTTAAGTCTGTAGATCTCCTTGTCTTGGAAACTTATAAATTTATAATTTATTGTAAAAATTCATCACAACAGTTCAAAATTAGTTGAAATCAAATAACAAAAACAAAGAAAAAAAATCGTGGACACATAAACACAAAATATTTAATGAGATGCCTTTGTTATTAATTAGATTCTGTTGACATTTTAAGAGAGTCGGTTTGCATCGTTAGTGCTCGTTGCATGAAGGTTGCAAGCAAATAAATGTTATGTGCGTGTTTAATTTCATGAGAGATATACGATATAAACTGTCCTGTTTGTATTATATTGTCTAAGAACATGAATTACACTTGATTCGGATTGGAATATTTATTTTACACAAATTTCATAAAAAAGCAACAAATATTTTTACAATTTTTTTTGCAGACTTTTAAAAAGACGACGTGAAATTTTCATTCATTTTTCAATTTTCCATTCAATAATTTAAAAAATAAATTTGCCAAACAACTTTTTCCCCAAATTAATTTAATAATTTTATTTGTAATTTTTTGCAAAATTATAAAAATGTAGGTACATACATATATACTTGTATTTTCGATTGTAAGATAAAATTTGTAAATTGTTTAGTTTTTCAATATTTGAAGATCTTGTTTAATAACGATAACAAAGTACTTCCACTAATTTTATTAATTTTTTTTGTGTGACAATATTAAACCAACTGAAATAATTTTCAAATTCGCAGATTTACGCTATTCTTGAATACTTGTCATGAACAACTACTGAAATGTATTTACTGATTGTATTTATGAAAATAATAAATTACGGATTTATTGTCATTGTATTCCTGAATTTTGGTTCCCCATATAGAGGACTTCCCTTCTTCACCTTCCAACAACATGAGGACCTTGACCATTCCACCTTTTTTGTTTAGCAGTTCAAACGCAAAATATTTTCAAATGTATCATTATTTTCATTTTATTTTAGTCTAATAAAAGGTACTTTTTATACCCGTATGATGGTAATCAAAGGGAATTATAACTTTGGTACGTATCGTAGAAAAGAAAATGTTACCACCATTTTCTTTCTTGTAAAAATCTAAGTCAAAATATGTACAAGTACATATGTCCGTCCATGTCTGTTCGTGATCACGATTCCGGCTAAACGGCTAAAGTTAGAAAGCTGAAATTTTGACAATCTTGTAAATCAAGAGTAAGATCTCTATTGTTTTTGGAGCAAATCGGATAAAATATAGGGGAGGCTGTGGTGCAGTGTGCTCCTATTTTTAATAAAAATCATTCATTTACTCGAAAGGTAGTCGGAATGTAGATAAAATGAATATGACAACAATTATGAAGATTTCATTCATGGAAAAAAAAGTTCCACGACATACCGTTATGGCTCTCCAATTAATTTAATTTAATTTCTAGAGGATTTAATCATTTATTCGAATAAAATTTGGGTTACGGAAATGTACTTATACATATAACAAAAATGAAAGAGAAAAAAATGGAAGATTTTATTATTAGACCAAAAAGTTCCACCCACGATCTATAGTTATGGGCTTTTATTTAGCATTCAGTTTACTTAATAGTTAATACATATACATATATTTGTTGATTGTTGTACAGACAAAATAGACACTGATGATAAAGTACTATTCTAGGAACTTATGCAAATTGTTGTGTGACAATATTAAACCAACTGAAATAATTATCAAATTCGCGGATTTACGCAATTTTTGAATACTTGTAATAAACAACTATTGAGACGTACTTACTTGTTTATGGAAAAAAATAAAAATTAATAAAGAAAAATTTATTGTCCAAATTACTGACTGTAAAAAAATATTTTATGAGTATAAATGTCGTTTCCATTAGAATACCTCAAAAAATCTAACCTTATTCAATGGACGTAGAACAGCGAGAAAAAAATAAGAAGAACATTTTTTCTAAGATAATGTATAGAATCCTATTTTTATATATTAAGGTGACCATCTATACTACTTTTAGAAGCACTATACATTTTGGAGAGCTCTTCTCCTTTATATTTCATATATATGTAAGTACATAAAAGTAAAATGTAGATTTGTAAATGGTTCGAGCGACGATTACTCCAGAACAAAAGTTTCTAGGGGAGGTCTTCCCTACCCATTTCCACCATTCCGCTCTTCCTCCGGAGGTGGGCCAGTAAACTGCAAAATATCCCATTACCGCAGGGGCCACGTCATTCATACATATATGAATGACACAAAAAATTTACTAATTGTTGTTTACTTTTATATTCTGTGCCTTAGAATTAGTATATATCGAATTTATATTATAAAAAACAGTAAATATTACAATATTTTGTTTTGGCCCCTGGGGAAATATTACCAAAATCAGCTTGTCTGATGTGATATACACTATGGAAACAAAAAGAAAAAGATAATTTAAATCCCGTAGTGTTTGATGCCTTTATAATGATTTTAAATCCCGTTAAATTAATTACTATAACATAAAACCCTTTCTGAAATAAAAAAAATTAATTTTTTTATGTTTAGATTTTAATCTCATTATCTAATAATAAAACCGAACAGAAATTCTTATATTTGACAGGTAAAAAAAGTGATTCATTATACTTACACGTGTTAGTCGTACAGTCCTGTTGTGGCCCTTTCCTTTTATTTATGTAGTATAAAATAAGATAAATTTCCATAATATATTTTTTTTTTTCAAAAATCTAACTATTATCCTTTTCCCACTTTCATCAAAAACTTTAAATATTGTATATCCAACAACAACAAAAAACACTACTTACATACATACATATATACCTACATTATTACTTCAAACCTACACGATCTCTAGATCATTATTATTCACGACATTTTTTTCTCCTTATTTTTTTCATTCCCTTTTTTCGTTATTTATTTTTAAATCATCTCTCTTAAAATCATTCTTCTTAGCGCATGCGTACACCTGCCTTTATTTCTCACGCTGTTACAGAAATTATACCAACGTAAAAAAAAAATATATATAAAAGAAAAAAACATAAATTTTGTTTATCTGGTAAAGGAAAAATGTAAGTAAACCGAAGAAGGTTCCTCAAGGCGACTCAGGTTGTATTATTAAAAACAAAATAAATAAAACAGGGAAGTTGGATTTTTCACTTCGTTTTTTTGTTTAGTTTTTTTTTTTTTTTTAGCTACTTTGTTATTTTGAATTCCATTTTAGTTACTGATGCAAGTAATTTGTTTGAGTTTTTATATCATTAAAATTAATATTTTTATTTTATATTCATATTGGAGTTGTTTTTATTGTTGAATTAATTTAGGAATTAAAAATGAAGTTTCTGTAATATCAACTTGTCAAATCATTATGATTTTGTCTATTTAATCTTGTGGAACGACAAACAATAATGATGTTCGTGATGTACAATTTGTATACGAATTTATGTTATTTATTATTATTGTTAAATACTTAAGTAAGTAATAATAATAAAAATTGTTAATTTGAAAATAAACAACAGGATGTTTATCAGTCCTCATAATTAACAAAAAATAGCGACACACCATGCTAATAATTATTATCAAAATTTATAACAAAAACCATTAACGATTTCGTGTTATTTTCTCTACTTATACATATGTAGGTATATAACATAAAACCCAACCCAATTTTCAGAATTATTCGTTTAAATATTTCTTTTTTGGACTTCGGGGCACATAAAAACACATTAAATAAGATGACATCAATTCACATAAAAAAAATCCTTTTCGTAAGATCCGTAATGCGATTCAAACGCGTAGCTGTGTCAAACAGTAGCAGTCATTTTAAGTTTCTTTTTATTTTTATTTATTTTTTTCGTTGGTTTTTTTTTATTTGTATTTTATTATAAGGAAAATAACAAAGAAAAAGAGTAATTGGTTGGGACCCAAAAATGTGAATGGGATATGGATTGGTGATGCGTGTGTAGAATGCAGACATTATTATTGTACATGTACAATGTACATACTGTATGTATTGTATATACACACGAGTTATATATACAATACATATAACGATACCACGTCTTAATTTATATACATTGCATGAAACATATTAGCGGATTACATATCTTCCTGCTTAACATAACAAAATTATTATCTAATTACACTCAGAAAAAAATCTTTTGGTACAACGCAAATGACACGATGAAAAATCTTCGACTTCCTGTCTTCAGTCATTTTCAGAATATTATATCTTTGTTGTTGTACGGAGAAATAAGTCAGTCTCCATATAATTTATCACATATTAAATTGAAAAAAAAAAATATGTATGTATATAAATAAATAACAAACCCCTAATTAAATTTCAAAATTTAATATGCGGAAAGACAACTCTTCTTCAAAATGTCTTAAACCACATGAAATTAAAAAAAAAACCTATTAGCGTTGATTTGAGAAAAATATTTTATCGTTTCTCATCGTTGTGCTGAGTCCGTTGTAGGTTAAGTAATTATTATATGATGGTGTTTTATTTAAGACATAAAAGCTCTATATCGTGTATATAATTAGGGGATGGAAGGTACTTTCCATGATAAAACCTCTAATTTGTCTAGATTTAATAACATTTTGGGGTGAATAGCGGAAAAGTGATAAAAGTTTTAAGGGCTAGACGATAAAAAAAAACTATAATTTAAAAGAAAAAAAATTAAAAGGGGTAGTTTTAGCTTTAATAAACTTGTTTTGTTATTAGGGTTATTGTGAGTTGATTGATGTGTAGCCAATGTGTCATTTAATGCCTTCAACACAAACAGTTTTCGATTTACCTTATAAATTTGTATATCGATGGTTATTTGAAAAATGGCCCTAAAATCAATTTTTTAGGAAGTCTCGGGATATTTTACACTATCTAGCAACACTAATTTACTAAATTTCACGAAAAAATATGGTTTTTCCCGGTTTTTAAACGGCTGCTTCGTTGAAATGCTGTGCAGTTTTTTCTCTCTCCTAAAAAATTGAAAAATGAGGGTAAGTAGGGCTTTTTGACAAATAACTATCGATATGTAGCTAATTTAAACGATATTAGTAAAGAATTCCGGAGCTATGGGGTGAAAAATTATAATTATAAAAGTGAAACGGAATTAAACTAAGTTTCTTGTCTCTAAAAATAGCAGTAGGCGCTCGTTTTCATTACAATGTTCTCGAGTAATGGGCGGGTAATTAAAATGTTGGCCTATTTTCAGTTTTGGGGGGCACTTTTACAAATAACTGGCCACAGTTTTGTTATCACCCTCAAAATTCTTCATTCATTTATTCTCTCAAAAAATTGCAAAACTGTGACCAATTATATGTAAAAAAGTGTCTCCCAAGATTCGAAAATAGCCATACAACAAATAAAAAGAAATAGATTTTTATTTTGGTATATTCAATTTTAAAATCTCCTCCAAAGATGAAAAGAATATTAAGAGTAAATTAATTTTGTTTTAATACATACTAAAAATATTACTCAAGTGACGGTACAAGTATTTTTTGCAAACATTATAGACTTAGACTCCCTCAGTTCATCTAGCCACCAACAAATAACATCTTCAGACTCGCAACTTACATAGGATTAGAAAATATTACATTCAGTTTTCCTTAAATTCTTAATATCAAACATATTAAAAGTAAAAGCAACAATTGTTAAACAAAAATTACAAATATGTAGTACTATGTATCCTAAATCGTCCCTCTATATACATATATACAAAATAAATAACCTTCTTCAAATACCATCCCTCATCAATCTACGCAAATCAAAATGAATTCAGTTGATGATTATTTAGGGTTTACCTGTAAGTGTATGGTTTCAATATAAATATACAATCCAGAAATCCCTTAACATAAAAAATATTTAAAAATCACCCTCTCTCTCGTTAACGGGTGGCAGGTGCATGAATACTCTTATCCCTGATGCATATATACATTCCTAAATACAATATGTGACCGTACATTATACATATATGTATGTAAAGTAATAATATGTCGGGGGCTGCCAGACCGTACAACGATATAATATAATGGTTAGAGGGTACCGTATGGGAACCTAGGGATAGATATAGTTCCCACGGATTTCATCCAAAACATTACAACAACAATAACATATAGTGGAATGATTTTTGTATTGCCTCGCCTTTGAAACACACGTGCACCTGGCGTCAATTCGCACGACATGCACAGGGACAGAACGGTTTTTTTTTTCCTTATAAGAAGATTCTTATGCATAGGAATAAGGGTAGGTATATATACGTATTTGGATAGGTATAGAATTTTAGTTCTGATATAAAAAATGGATAAAATTAAATTGATAGAGGGAGATGAAATACAAATGGAAATTACTTTTTGTACATATATGTATAGAACCAAATGACAATAAGAAATGGGATTAATGATGTGAAACGGGAAAGAATTATTGTCTTCCACAAGGCCTAATCATGTGTGTTACATATTTCTTGGATTAAAGATGATGGGTTTTGTTGAAATTGCATTTTTCTGATCTTAACTGACACATTTTATTACAAACGTGAGAATTATTCTGTACGCATATATAAATATAGCAAATGACGCACGACTGGAACGTGAATATCATGCGCATGACACACGAATATGTTACTGTCATTTATTGCGAAGTGTAGGCCAATATTTATTTGATGCCAATCGATTAATGATTGAATTAATAATTGAATAGGATAAAAAAATACTAATATTTTCTATTCTATTTTCTTATCATTTGGTGCCTATGGTTTTTGTAAATCACAATGTACACACAATTACACATTCAGTGTGATTCACCAAATTATTGTTATTGCCATGAATTTGAATTTGCCGTGAATTTCGTTCTGTCCGTGTCAATTATTTGGAAACAATTCTACTACCCATTAAAATTTTGTTTACCTTTTTTTATCATTTGTTTTTTCAATGATTTTTGATTTATTTCACCAAACACAGTGAAATTGTTGTTGGTGTTGACATAATTTAATTTTATCACAAAAACAGCCTCAGAATTTTTACTGAACTATATACAGGCCACTGTCATATGAAATATCATCTCTACAAAATCGGCAGAACACCTGATCCCTCATGCCGTGAGGACAGAGGACGAAACGGCGGAACACATACTCTGCGATTGTTCGGCCTCGGCACACACATAGGAGGCTACATTCTGACTCCAAACGACATTCGACAAAACAATCCCTAGCGGGTGCTAAAATTCATTAATATCACCTCGCTAAAAAGAGGCATCTACAATAGAACTTTTAGATCTCAGTGTTGAAGGGCTAGTAACCACACAGCCCCCCCCATTAACCATATTGCAGAATTTTAAAAAATGTATGGAGTGGTTGAAAAAGTCGAGACCTTTAGTCGCCAATTTTAATCGCCGAAATAAAAATTCGAAAAGGACTAAAAAAGGGCATAGGTTCAACTAAAAAGTTAACTTAGTACTTGGTTCCCTTAGCAAAAATCACTCTATATACAATAAATAAGACTAATTTGATCACAGCAGGCATTTTTTCGAACATTTATATATTTCAGTTCCGACGAATCACAAGAATTTCTCTATTTCAAAAAAATAATTTCTTCCCAAAATAAAATAAAAAAAATTGCGCTTTTTATTTTTATTTACATACAAAACTCATATTATTATTTAAATGAATAAAATTATGTATCAACAAACACATTTATGTGATGTACCTGTATAAACACATGCCGTAAGCGTGCATCGCACAAGTTCAACTCATTGGTAGACTACCGCGCTTTAAATCTTACAGTTTCAACTTGCATCTTCTTTGTTCGCATATATGTAGCTATGTCTGGAAATCTCTTGTACGAATAGTAGGTACATAACTACATAAAATGCATATAGGCACAAATACATACTACATACATACATATGTAGGTATAAATACGATGTTGTTTTTTGTTTTGTTTCTTTTTTTACCTCTGGTAAGTCAATGTTTCTCTAATGGGAACCAAGATGGTCTGACAAAAATCTCAGATAAGGCTCGTGTTTTTTTTTCTTCTGCTATGCGCGAGAAATATCATAAATACCGGTTCTTCTTATTAATAAAACATTTAATTAAAATAATTTAAAAATTAAAATTTTTATTTTCTTGGTAAACGTCTGAATTACAATAGCTAATTTATAACCTCAGGGAAATATTGTTATTTATTATTTTAGAAAAATAAAAAAAAAAAATCTATGTCTCTACCTGTACAATTTGTGAACGATTTAAACGTATACAGACTGTGAAAAACTAGTTACCCAGAAGATGATGACTATAATTTTAATTTTATTCATCAGGATATTTATGTATGTAAATCGTTTAATAACGTCTTAATATATTTAGAATAAATCGTTTTGATGATCGATTTAATGCAGACGATTGCAATTGTTTTGAATAAAAATATGTTTATGAGGCACTACAATATGTATACGGCGGTATATTATAAACATTAAGAGGATTGAATTGGAAACAGTAGCAATTTCTTTAAGACATTTATAGAAGTTTTTATAGTGAAGAAAAACAAAGGTTTTGGATTTCAGTGTTGTTTTTTTTAATTTGTTAACATTTCAAAGATGGATCGAAAGAGAGTGAAAAACTTTTTCAATTATCTGACATACCACAAGGTATCCATTTAGGTCCAGTGTTTTTTGCTTATTTGTAAATGACACCCTAAATATCTTTAAGAACTCTAAAAATAAATTTATTGTCAAAACTATTTTTTCTTTAGGATCTGATGCATAATAAACCATTTCTTTTTTCTACAATAAAATTATATCTCCTCCCATTCAATAGTTATACATATGTAGTTCTTAAAAGCCTTGCATTTATTTTGGTGATCTTATTAACCCTAAAGCTCAAAACAGTACGTTGGACTCCGCTGAGCAAGAAAAAACCTTAAACGAAAAACTTTTTCAACGAGAGTTTTTTTTAAATTTTTAAGTTTTTTAAGTTTTATAGAAAGATGAAAAAAAAAATTTATTTAATTTTTTTTTTCACAACAATTGTATACTTGCGTTTGTGTCATAAAAAAATTTAGGGTTAAGCTTACTATAACTATAAGATTAATAAGATTTTTTTATGCTAATATTCCTATTTTTGTTATGTTTAAAGCTTCCAAAAATTTCTAAAACACACACCTTTAATTAAAACAATTAAAACATAATTGGAAAAAATTATTGGTTTCAGTCAAATAAATATGTTTCCATTCAAGTACAATAGAAATGCATACGAAAACAATTGCAAAAATCAACCAACCAATAACAAAAACTTAACAAAACATCATCCCTTCAGGTCACGTTCTTGGCTCACGTTGAGCATGAGCATATCACACTTTATACTACCTTTTTCATATAATATTATATGCTTTGCTTGCACTCACTATAAATATATATTCCTACCAAACATTGTAAACAATGATAGCACATGATGTACACGTACGCAACTCACCCACGTGCTTTGCGCAAGTGGAAGGGGATTGTTAAGGGCGGAGCAAAGTGCATCAACAATATTATATAAAGCGAAATTCCTTCGAACTGATTCACATTACCAACCTGTTACTTCAGTTGAGTGGAAACATTTTGTAGAAATAAACGTGAAAAGAAAGTAGAATATCGAATGAAAAATATAAGGAAAATTGTGTTTTGAGTATAAATACAAATTAATTGAACTGTGGCCTTGACCTTTTGCGGTGTATACGATTGAATTGTGATAAATAAAGGAAAAAAAAGGTGAAAATGTGTATTGCAAAAGAGAATTTAATGAATAAAGAGAAGGAGATGAAGCAGAATGGTAGTAATTGGACGCGGTTATTCCGAAAGGTAAATATATAATTTCATTTTAATTAATAACTACATATGTATCTATAATTTTATTTCAATTTTGTCATTGATTTAATTTTTTATTTAAATCTATGAATTTGTAAATAAAAAATTTTGTTTTTTTTTAAAGCCGCTTAAACCCAAACTCACCAGAAACATTGTTTCATCGGCCAAGCTAAATCTAAATCGTTATTGGACAAAATTTGAAGAACTTCTTAGTATTGATACTAACCAAAAACCATCTGAGGACAATGTAACCATACGTCTATTACCAATTGTAAATGCATCGATGAGAAAATCTAAATCGAAACAATCAAATGATAAAATTGATCCAGTAATTGATCGCAACAATGTTCGTGATGAAATCAATACGTTTATGATGAAAAAATTTACGGTGGAAAAAAATTTATCTCGAACGTCAATGTATAAACATTTCAATGATGATTCCCTATACCATGGTGTCAATCTGAATGTGCCTAGACAACGGTGTTCTTGCAGTGCATTACCGGTGTCGCCAAAATATCAATTTAGCCATCGAAATATCCAACTGAGTTTTGAAGATAAGGAGAACTTAGAGAATGAAGCAATGGAGGTATTTAGTAATTTTGCATTTGATACTAGTTTTTAATATTTGTATTTTTTTAAACCAAGACTGCTTGTTGTAAGTTATAATTATAATAGCTTTTCATATTCTGTGACTGTAGTTTAATTCGCGATTTGCGATATTGATTTTATCTTGGTAATTTATGCTTTAAAAATATTACTTTTTTTAATTACTTATATCAGCTTTAATAATTAATCTAAGATTTTATGACGTATATCTATATAGTGACACAAACAAAATGTAAGTTTTAAAAATGATTTTCTTTTCTTTAATTTAAAATGATCATTCTGAAAAATTCATAACCTATGACCTTCATAGGGTTTTATATGTAATTTTATTGTTTTGATCAATTAATAAAGCTTTAATGTGGGATGTTGCAATAAATTAATCTAATAATTATGTGTTCGGGGGTGCAATCATATAGATAGATGATATATTTTTATAGATCATTTTGATTTTTTACTTACTACCCAATAAATTTTATTGTGTTTTAGAATAATAATAATGACTTAATTTCTTTAAACACTGTAGGTACGTACCTTTAACCTCCGAATCAATAAAAAAATAATTAAATAGCTATTACTATTGTACCATTTGATCTTATAAATGATCATTAATTCTAAATTAAATTCTATAGAATTTCAATCTAATTAACATCAATGAAAAATTATTATTATTTTTTACCTTTAGTGAGTTTAATGAATCAAAAATAAAAGTACATACAAACAAAAAAGCTTTTAATAACCTGTTTTTAAATACGATCAAAGATCGCGTGCACACTTATTACACGTAATATTTGACGACCATTAATTGTAGATATGATCGATGCTAATTACATAATAATAAATTAACTGCATTTGTATTACCATGTCGAGTTCTTTTAGTTAATTAAATTTAATTTTTATGGCCATGTTTTTTGATCACCTTTAGGCAATATCAATCAAAATGATCTATAAAAATTGTTTTCTCTCAAATGTATAGGCAATAATTTAAAATAAAATTTTTGTTGTTATAAAAAATTTAGTTTAGAAATTTGAAATCAATAAAACTGTGATTTGTTGACAAATACTATGATCATGATCATTATTGTTTTCTTAGTATTAGCTTTTGTTATTCTCCATCAAAAATACTCGTTTTTTTTTATGAGAGAAAACAAAAATAGGCCGATCAGTGTCAATGTTTTAAGATTATAAGTTATAGCTTTAATTTTTAGTACCTTTTTTTATTTAAGTTAAATTAATTAGTTCGCTGTGATATTAATGTTTAGATATAGATCAGGATGTTGAGATTTTAAATCACAATATGTCTTCCATCGATTCAAATTTTATTTAATAATATTGTCTTCCACAAAATATATACTTTTTTTAAAAATTTGTCTTCCAATTAAATGTTGTTACAATATTTCAATAACTTTGTCTTCCATTTGTTATAATGTCTTCCATTTGTTATAATGTCTTCCGTTGTTATTATTTTACATTTGGTACATTTGTATGCATACTAAGCATAATTTTAATAATCATATAAATGCAATGATTAAAAAGTGTCGTTCATAATTATGAATCTGGTTTGACATACATATGTATCCTATTTATTATACAAAATTTATGAGCGTTATGCATTACTCGCATTCAAAATATCTTCTATTGAATCAATTAGTGGGTTTGAAGCATTCGTTTTTTTTAAAATAAAGTTTATGAGCGTTGTGATATATTGAAAATACTTTATTTGTTGTTGTCAATTTAAAATTGGTGAAAATTACATCATTTTTAAGACTTAATACTAAAAACTTGGGTATTTTGTGATTTTGTTTGTGTCATTAAAAATATAAGGTCTCTGATTTTTATTGTTACTATTAATAAGAATATAACTTTTGTACAAACTAATGAAGACAAATTGTTCCAGTGTGTTTGGTTTTTATAATTTTAAGTTATATTGTAAGCAAATATTGCAAAATGAAATATAAAAAGTAACTTGTATATGTTAATTTGTAATTATAAGCTCATTTGACTGAGATAATTTTCATTAATTTCATTTAAAATGTACAATAAAAAAAATATTATTCAATTTGATCTCTTTTGCATGCTTTTTACTCTAAACATACATAGTAATACAGTAATTAGAATTAAATTGTGTGTTTTTTTAATTAATAAAACGATTAAATATATTCCATAATTGTTTTTATTTATTATTTAGGTTTATATCCTTTTTTTGCTTCCCTAGCTAACTATGAACACAGTTTTGAAAATTGGTTAATGAAAAAATTCAATAAAGCCAAGAAAGTCAACTCTCCAATAGCCTAGATGTTATATAAGAATTTCCAAAAGAGATATAATACAGGGCGAAAAGAACATCATGGATAAAGAATTATGAAGAAATAAAGTGGACCAAGAATGCACAGTGTCTTATCAAAGCCACATGCAAACAAAATGGGACCCAAAAGAGCAAAAACGATGGATCTATGACCGATAACGTAAACGAGACTTCAGAGCTCTTAGAATTTACCCACTTTTTCGACTCGACCAATGAACCAATGAACTAGCTTTTTCGACATGAGAACAAACTGATACAGTATTATCTTTAGTCTAACAGCATAATAACTAATAATAATTTGGTCTAATAATATAATAGTAATAGTAAAAGTTCATTATACGGACTTCTCTCTTTTTGAAGGGGGATGGAGAAGGATCGCTGGGTGGGCATTTTGAGCAACGTTCGTTCGAGCATTTTGCGGCACACGGCCCTGTTTGGGGCAGAAGGGCGTTTAAATTTAAAAAATAAAAATCATCGCAGGAGAAAGAAAGTAGAGGGAATCGTTAGAGGGGCTTGCCCTGAATATTTTTAAGTTTATCCCCCTTTTTCTGTTAGCAACCAACGACTACGGAAGAAACCTACATTTTGGTAGTCTACTACTTTGAATATAGAAAAAAAAACATTATTTACTAACACAAAATTATTACGACAAATCTATTATGAAAGATTTGAGAGCGGCAAATTTATTTTGAATTAAGTACATACTGTATTGTACATACATACATATATAGTATGTATATTGAATTTTGGAAGAAATAAAGAATAATATTCTAAATTAAAACTGATTTTCACTAAAAACTCAGATACTATAAAAGATACAAATACAAAAGCATCTGACAGAAAAGAAAATACGAAAAACTAACGTATCTGAGAGTTTTTCAAATTCAAAAAAATTAGATAACATGAAATTAGATTGAATTGAAATGCTTAAAATACAATGTTTCAGTTGACATTCTTTAAGTTGGACGCTTTATAAAAATTTGCCTAAAGCGCTTGGCTTGGACAAAATTTCTAAAGCAGGAAAGTACTAGATTTTTATTCATTCTTTTTAAGTTATTCATTATTTTTAGGGAGGACCTATAACAAAATTATAGGTACTTATCTATCTATTACCAAAAAAGAATTGTACAATTTTTAAAATTTGTAACGCATTCAACCATCATAGTCCCAAACAATAAGAACCAAAAATTTGTAAAAAAACCTCTTAACAATAGAATCAAATTAAGCGTTTTTAAAGTTTAAATTAGCGTCCTAAATTGTGTCAAATTAACAGAAGAAATTATTGTGGAAAAAATATTTATTGTGAAAGAGTGTCTAACAATGGCCTAGTAATAAAATAGCAAAATAAAATTATGTTCTTTGGCACAGTAAGATATGCAGGTATCGATGTGTACACTTTTTTCTTGTTTTTTTGTTTTTTTTAACAAATCCGTAACCACTCAATGGAAATAGAATATAAAATATATTTGGTGTAGGTATAACATTAATGCTTATCATGGTTATTTATAATTATGAAATTTTTGTTCATCTTATAACGAATAACTATTAAGTACTATAGTTATTAAAAATATTTAGAAAGAAAGTACAGTTTATTACTTTTACAATTTATGGTCTATTTTAAAAATAAAAGAAGCAATTAAATTAATTAATTTAATTTTTTTTTGTTTTAATTTAAAATTTTTTCTTAATTTCCTAATTTCCTAAGAAACGCTAATGCCTAATGTTGGTAAATCGACTTTATTCTAAATGTACAATTGTACAATGGTCCTCTTTATAATGTGTTCAGTTCTTAATGACATTAATAATTTTCTCTTACCACTTTTATGCTACCTCCTTTTACTGTCGTTGAAATTTCAAAAGAAAATATATGATCTTCTGGTTATTGAACACGTGCAGACCTAGGTATATAATTATATATGTAATAAGAAGCATGAAAAAAAATTAACTTTTTTTTTGTGTGTACCTCTTCAATTGATGGCTCGACTTGATGTTGATGTGATGTTTTATGTACATTAAAGATGATGATGGTCGATTGTTTTAACCGACTTTATATTGAAGTCGGTTGTATTAAAAATAATCTGTGAAGTGGCGGGCGGAGTACCGGAGAAAAAAAGAACATCGATAACAAAAAAATTAAATATAAATTGATAGAGACGCCTATAGGTTTACTTTTAATATTGATGAGAGTCTGATTAGGTTTTCGGTACAAAAGGCACTAATTATTATTGTTCCCTTTCGTATATATGTATACATATATGGAATTATGTATAATGGAAGAGTGTAAAAATCTATTCTGAACAAACTCATTCCGATGATTACTTACAGCCGATTAGGTACAGTCATAATAACAGGATAAATGTTATTAAAGCGAGCGAAACGATAGATTATACATAGAACTAACTACTGGCGTAGAATCAATGTTTTTTACCTTTAGGTTAATTAAGTGGTGATTGTTAAACCCATCATTAATAGCGCGTGCAAATGTACCATGAAGTGTTCAGAAAGTGCTGATACATTTGGTATACATAAATACTGATAAAACATCTTTATATTTATATATAGATTGTATATTTAATACACACACACACACATATACGCACATTATATATATCGTTTATAGTGACCGTCAAAGGACTGGGAATTTTTTGACACTATAAGTATAAGCAATAGTCACTATAACCGATTTTTACTGAAGTAATTTTTCTAGGTATTAATAAGTTAAAATCGCTCAATAACAGGGTGTATTGGACAGGACAAGTTCTTATAGATGTCTAATGAATCACATTAACAGGCCTATTCTACGTTAAAACCGCTAATAATCTTAAGAACAAAATCTTAAGAAATTAAGAGCGCCTTTAAGAGCCGTTCTCTTATTTGTATCACTTCGTAGTGGTGAGTTTATAAACTGTCAATTTAAGTACAGAAAATTACTTGTTTTTGTTGTTTTAACATATCATAACAAACAAAAAATTTACATAAATCACCAATCCAAATTTTTACCTGTAATTTCTGATTTTTCAGAAGAGCTTTCAATATAAACAATATAGAATTGCATTCTGTCGACTTATACATAAATTATATATATATATATATATATATATATATATATAAA